>JBBPKN010000775.1:0-28961 GCA_038089275.1 Pulveroboletus cf. rosaemariae
GTGCTTGCACCATGAGGACAGAGATCTCTGCCACAGATGAGATCCAATCTATAGATCTGCCACAGATGCATCTAGGGTCCAGATCCAGATCCAGATCTAGATCAGATGAGATCCATGGAGATTAGATGGAGGGCAGTTCCAGGGAAGATCCTGGAAAGATCCATCAGGTGACTTATGGTCACATAACCACTGCTGAAGGAAAGGAATAATAAATACTCTTAAAGGAAACAGACCACAGACTAGGGTTAAGCTTAAAATGGGGTGTCTTGTGCACAATCACGTGATGTCACATGACTGGTTCTAGTGCTGGAGTGTCACTTTGTAACATGGGCCTTCTATCTCTCATCAGCTGACTCATAATCATTTCATCTCTTTCCATCTGTTTCCACATGGATATCTTACTCATCATTTGTCAGCATGATTACTCATTCTATCTCCGCTTCAACTCTATTAACTGTACTATAAAGTAGTGTACTTTCTGTCTTCTCTTCTTCACACTACTTCTACCTTGCGATTACCTCACAAGTCCTCACATCTCCACTGTTTCTTGTACCTATGTATCTGGAACCCATTGTTTGTGTCCTGGCACTCATCCAGAGGATCATCAGCATCTGATCTCAGCACACCCCTGGAAGTGTAGCTGGTACTACTAAGGCACAACACTTTGTTTGTTGCCTTTTCCTTGTCTTGAAGTTTACCTTTGGCTCACTTCATCCTCTTTATCCACAGCAAGGTCTATGCCTGTCCCTACCCAGGCCTAGCATAACAAAAGAAGTAGCATGTTCTACTTGCGGCTATTGTTGCTATAGTCCACTCCCACCATTCTGCCCAAACAACCTTTACTGTTTGACTCTCTCTGGGGTAAGCCTTGTGCCTCTACCTCAGACCCTCTCGAGTCCACCTCAGAACCCAAGAACCCCTCTTCTCCAGATTGCCCTTCCATACCAAAAGATGTGCTCACAGACATCCTTGTCTCCTCTCAAGAAGAAGTACCAGAAGATCATGACCTTGCTCATGAACTCTCTTCTTCCTTACAGATTCCCCAAGCCCAGATACCACCATCTCCCACTCCCATTCAATGCCAACCCATGTTTACCCTCCCTTAACCCCACCTCTCTCCTCCTACAACTATGTCTAGCTCTTCTATCACCAAGCCTACAAAACTTCATCTTGGTGCCCCCAAGTACTTTGATGGCAATCAATCCAAGGCTGAGAACTGGCTAAACACAGTCCAGTTCTACCTCTTTGTTAATACTGCAGTCTATGACTCTGACAAAAAGAAGATTGCATTTGCCCTTTCATTTATGACTAAAGGGCCAGCACTGTCATGGGCTGTAATATACCAGAAAAAGTGTATCTCCAGAACAGCTGTCACAATGGGAAAATTTTCCACCTTTACCTCCGAGTTCCTGAAAGTTTTCCAACAACAGGACACTATCAATGTCACCATTCACTGGTTGGCAAACACACAGATGTAGCAGGGAAAGAAAGGTGAATGGATGCCTTCCCTTGCTGAATACACCACTGAGTTCCAAAACCAAGTTGTTACAGCTAAGATCACTGACAACAATGTTCTCATCAGTTATTTTGAAACAGGACTTGTGTCCTATCTCTCCCATTACATCCATAACCTGGATATAATCTCTTCTACTATTACCAAGTGATATACTAAGGCTGCTCACTTTCAAGGAATCATGGAGTGTGCCTGCTCTATAGAACAATGGTGAAAGAATCCTTGTGTGTTCACCTGGACTCCCATGCCCCCCTCTATCATGTTCAAGCCAGAGAAAGATCTGAATGTGATGGATGTTGATGCCATAAAGAAGGGATGCCTAACTAAAGCAGATAGATCCTTTTGCATCAAGAATCAACTTTGTTTCAGATGCCAGAGATCCGGCCATATAACCATGGCCTGTCTGAACTTCCCTGCTTCTTCCTCCTCCACCACCACCAAGAAAACCCCTTGCATCAAGATGGTCTCTGCTGAAGAACTGACGATGAAGATCAAGGAGGTTAGTAATGATGAATCTGATGATGGGGTGGTGAGAATAGTTGTAAAGGAAGAATGAAAGAAGAAGACAGAAAAGCAGGGTTTTTAAAATGGAGTACCTCCCCTATGCAAGGTACTCCCTCATTCTCTTGTGCATCTGTACTTGTATCTGCTTCCAAGAAATCTATGAAGATTGTGATTCAAGTCTTCCCTTCTACTCATGCCAAGAAAGTTGTAACCACCCATGCTCTCATTGACAGCAGAGCACAGATCAATTGCATTGACTGGGACTTCATCAAGAAGAACCAGTTCCCTACCAAGAAACTCAACAAACTGATTGTCATTTGGAATGTCAACTACTCAGAGAATAAGAAAGGCAAGATTACCCAAACTTGCGATCTCCTTCTTTGCTTTGAACAATCTGTTCTTCCAGTTTCCTGCTATGTCATCACATGCAGGAAGGAGAATATCATTCTTGGACACCCATGGCTTTGGGCCACAAACCCCACCATTGACTGGATGGCCAATATGCTCACCATTCCAGACCTCCCTTCTGATGACAACACTTATTGCATCAACTCAGTCCACAAACCTCGATTTGATGGACTTCTTGAAGATATCATTGTTCCCCACAATGAACTCTTAGTCTGCTATCTGGACTATGTTACCCCAGAGCAATCCATCAATAATTCACTCTATAACTGCCACTCTAGCAGGATCTTAGATCACTGCTCCTTTTATCTCCCCGAGATTATCATTGCTCAGCTTACCACATTCACTGAGCTTGCCATTGAAGCCAAAAAGGCCAAACCTAAGATGACTCTTCCCCCTGAATACTCTCAGTTCTTGTTGGTTTTCTCTGACACTCCAAAAACCCTCAACCACCTTCCACTCTCTTGCCTATACAATCATGAGATCAACCTGAAGGACACATTCATTCTGAAGATTGGTAAGGTTTACCCCTTATCCTTCCCTGAGTGACAGGCCATAAAAGCATTCCTTGAAGAGAACCTTCGAGCTGGGAAGATCTGTCCCTCCAAATCCCCTCAAGCATCATCCTTCTTCTTTGTTAAGAAAAAGGATGGTAAACTCCACCCCTGTCAAGATTATAGGTATCTTAATGAGCACACCATTTGTGATGCCTATCCCCTTTCTCTTATCTCTGACCTCATCAACAAACTCTGCGATGCTCAGCTTTTTACTAAGTTCAATGTCTGCTGGGGCTACAACAATGTCCATATTTGAGACAGACACCAATGGAAAGCTGCCTTCATTACTCATAAGGGGCTTTTTGAACCCACAGTGATGTTCTTCAGTTTGAATAACTCACCCACTACTTTCCAGCAATTCATGAACAATTTATTTCATGATATGATCACTGAAGGATGGCTCATCATCTATATGGACAACCTTCTTATCTCTTCCCCTGATGCTGACACCCATCAGGAACATACCTCCCATGTCCTTCAATGGATGACAGAACTTGATCTCCATCTCAAACTGGAGAAATGCACCTTTGCTGTTTTCCAAGTTGAATATCTTGGAATAATCATTCATCCTGGCAAGCTTGCCATGGACCCCATTAAACTCACTGGCATCTCCCAGTGGCTCACTCCTTTCAAAGTCAAAGATGTTCACTTCTTCCTTGGCTTTGCTAACTTCTATAGGTGATTTATTCCCAACTACTTAACAATTGTCCATCCTCTCCTCAACCTCACCAAGAAATCTATGGCATGGTCTTGGTCCCCCACTGCCCAGAAAGCCTTCAATTCCCTCAAGGCAATCTTTCTTTCTCAACCAGTATTACAAATGCCAGATCTCACTTGCCCCTTTGCCATTGCCACTAATGTTTCTGCCTATGCATCTGATGGTATCCTTCTCCAAACTGATGGGAATGAAGATTGGCACCCTTGTTCTTACCTATCCCAGACCTTTTCTGCTGCCAAGCAGAATTATGACATTTATGATTGCAAACTTCTCACAGTCATCTGTGCCCTCAAAGCCTGGAGGCAATACCTCCTCAGCTCCTCTACCCCCATTTAGGTTTTCACTGACCATAAAAACCTGACTTACTTTAAATCCCCCCAAAAGCTTAACCACTACCAAGCTCATTGGCTTCTGGATATTGCCAATTTTGACTTGCAACTTTCACATATTGCCAGTACCTCCCTTGCTGGGCTGGATGCCCTCTCCTGTTGTCCTGACCTGTGTTCTGACACTTCCCAGGATAACCAGGAAGTTACTCTCCTCCCTTCTGAACTCTTTGTTGCCCTTATCAATGCTAACCTCTCTGCCCATATCAAAAAGCATTCACAAGGGGACCCCCTCCACCTCTCCATCCTCCAGAAACAGGATGCCTCCACAGATGAGAAATTCCTGTGCTCCCACACTTCTGATTGGAAGGAAATTGATGGTTTGCTTACTTACTGTAACCATGTCTTCATTCCTTCCTCTATTAATCTCTGTCACACCATTCTCCAACACTGTCACAATCACCCCTCCACTGGCCATCCTGGTTATCTCAAAACCTGACAACTTGTCTCTGCTGAATTTTGGTGGCCCAGTCTTGCTTCCTTTGTCCACAACTACATTGCTGGCTGTCTGGTTTGCCAACAAAATAAGGTGAACACTCACCCTTCTCACTCTGCTCTCTCCCCATTCACTCTACTGCCACTTGCCCCTTTCAGCAGATCTCTTGCAATCTTATCACTGACCTTCCTCCATCCTCTGACTTCAATGCCTTGTTGGTTGTGGTTAACCACAGGCTTACAAAGGGGGTAATTCTTTGCCCTACTAAGAAATATGTCACTGTCAAGGGTATTGCCACCCTCTTTTTCCACAAAGTCTACCTCCAATATGGTCTTTATGATAAAATCATCTCTGATCAAGGCCCTCAATTCACCTCAGCCTTTACTAAGGAGCTGGGAAAACACCTTGAGTACAACTTATCCCTCTTCACCACATATCATCCTCAATCTGATGGTGAAACTGAATGAGTTAACCAGGAAATTGAGACATACATCCATATTTATTGTGGCTCCAACTCTATCGGATGGGCTGACTCCATCACCCATGCCAAATTTGTTCACAACCACTGCCCCCACTCCATTACCAGGCAATCTCCATTCTATCTTATGATGGGATATAAACCCCATGCCCTTCCTTCTATAATTGACAAATCACTGATGCCTGCTGTTGCTGACCACACTAAGGCACTTCTCACCACTCATGATGAAGCACTCACTGCCCATGATCTAGCCTGCCAAACTATGGCATCCCACATCCATTTCACCTTCTCTCCATTCACTAAAGGAGATAAAGTGTGGTTAGAAGCCTGCAATTTGAAACAGGCTATCATTCATCTGAAACTATTCCCCAAATGGGAAGGACCTTTTACCATCACAGAAGTCCTTTCCCCAATCATCTATCACCTCTGTCTTCCATCCACATGGAAGATTCACCCTGTTTTCCATGTATTACTGCTATTGCCCTATCATGAAAATGATGTTCATGGAAAGAACTTTCCTGCTCCACCCCCAGACCTTATTGAAGGTGAAGAGGAATATGAATTGGAGTGAATATTAAAACATTGAGGTCCCCTGGGTAACTGCCAGTTCCTGATCTGATGGAAAGGGTACTCAGCAGAAGATGACTTCTGGGAACCAGAATGGAACCTGAAATGTTCCAAGTCCACTTTGAATGAGTATAAACTCCTCCACCCTCATCACTTCCCCCCATCTGCTCCTCTTCCTTCTTGCCCCACCAAGAAGTCCACTTACTGCTCAAAGTAACCAATGGCATTCACCATTGACCAAGAATTTCATTTATGCAATACCCCTCTCGACATGCCACCTCTGTCCACATTCCAACTCCCTGTCACCAATATCCCTGATGAGCCCTCACTCATATCCTCTCCATCTTCTTTTACTGATATGTTTTCATCCCCTCTCTCTGTGCTTACTACAGAGCTCCCTTCCAAGGATTTCATAGCTTCATTCCCCACTATCACCATTAGCCCTGCCATCATCGCCCCTATCCCTGTTCCACCTCCTGCCATTGATACTCAGTCTGCTGGTATCCTTAGCATTGATCTACCACTCTCTGCACATGCCCTTCATCAGAGCATCCCATCCTCTGATTACTTTCATTGGGTTATGACCTATATCATGGACTCCCACCTTGCTGTCCCCATTGGCTCACACCTCAATATGTTCTTGCCACTCTGGCTCATTTATCAAATATACATGCAGCTTCTCTATCTCCCCCTCTTGGCCTCAGCCCTTGCTTGCATCTCTCACACTTGTGTCTTCCTTGCCCAAGTTCTTATCATGTCTATCCACCATGAACTTCTCTCCAACATAGAAATCCTTGCCTACCAGCTAAACATGGGCAAATTCCTTACCAACCTCGATTATTACATGTGTGAGTTAGCTGCTGCCTGGGGTTATACCCCTACTGCTCCTTCTGCTTCTTCCTCTTCTCTTGATGATGATAAGCTCACTGTGCTTGAACACGCTGAAGCCTGGTAAACCAGCCTTTACAGTAATGGTTACCTCCCTCCTTCCCACCCTTGCTTTCATGAGGCATGCTTTCACTATCACTGCCTGGGCCACATTCATGTCAACTGTCCCTTGTACCAATGTCCCTACTGCCTCCATTGATACCCCAGACATACTCAAGCTCATTGCCCAGCTCAGCAACATATCATTAACCCACTTGTCTCCTCCTCCTCCTTTTCCTCCTCCCATGGCTCCTCTTGCACATCCTCCTGTGGTTCCTCCCACTCTTCTTGCTGCTCCACCTGCTCCTGCTGCTCTCAGGGTTCCTACCACTGCCCTCCTGCAGCTTTGTCACCCCCTCCACCTTCATATTACACCAATGATGACTTCCACAATGACATTATTGACAAGGTTGGCTGGGCCAACATCACTGGCTCCCCTGGGCCCTCCTATGATGCCTTTTGAGGTATCATGAGTCTTTCACCCCTAGCAGGGGGGTAATGTTATAATTTCTCTTTTCTTTCTCCTTTTCCCTTTCACCTTGTCCTAGCTTCTGCTCTTCTCATACCTTCAGTGCTTTCCTGTTCACTTGTCTCTATAGATTCCGCTCTTCTCACGCTCTAGCCTAGTCTAGACTGCTCTCTTGTTACGCCCTTTGCCCAGGCCTTCTATCTCTCATCAGCTGACTTATAATCATTCCATCTTTTTTCATCCATTTCCACATGGATACCTTACTCATCATTTGTCAGCATGATTACTCATTCTATCTCCACTTCAACTCTATTAACTGTACTATAAAGTAGCATACTTCCTGTCTTCTCTTCTTCATACTACTTCTATCTTGTGATTATCTCACAAGTCCTTGCATCTCCACTGTTCCTTGTACCTACATACCTGGAATCCATTGTTTGTGTCCTGGCACTCATCCAAAGAATCATTAGCATCTGATCTTGGCACACCTGTTATAAATGTTTTAATGTACTCCAGGAGTACTCTGGATAACTCCAGAGTGGACAGGGCTTGACTTCACCTTATGTGGTGTGCCCTTATGCCAGTACCAAGTGCCCTGATTTGTGGAGGGGTTGGGAACTTATCAGAGGATCAGGATTGGCTGGAGGGCTTTTTCCCAACAAGAGGCATAATGTCAAGCTGTGGAATAAGTTGAGGAACTTTAGGATAGGATACAACATCAAGTTATGAGGCAGAAGGGGTCTGGGGGGATCGTAATGTTGTATTATGGTTGATATTCAAACTGGAGTCCAAGATACTGAACTCCAGTACTTATATACCTCAGGGAGACAGATTATTTAAGGAGGGAACAGAGGTATGAAAGGAGTTGTCTCATAAGTGAAGCAGGTGCCAATGCATCCTGGATATGAATGGAGATGTCAGAGGAGACAACATTGAATAATGTCAAACTGAAACTAAGTGACAACAGGGAGGAACATGGCACAAAGGAACAGGAACAGAAAGTAAGGTTGGAAGAACAACAGAGTTGTATTGGAACAGTATGGAGTTAGTATAGATAAAGTTGTAATCAATCATTAGGTAGGAGAAGATGGAGGTAAGGGGAACTAGAAAACATGCAGCTTAAAGCATAGAAGCAACCAGAGTTGCATTGGAACATAGCAGAGTTGACCCATTGGCATGGAATGTGACAGTATTCCCCTCTTAAGGCCTGAACCCCTGAAGGCTGTGAAGCATGTGCTCTTGATGAATAAGTGAGCAGAGTGGGCATCAGGGTTTAGCTGGCCAGAAAACCATAAAAGCAAATATTACCCCAGAGACTTCCACACTGGTATTTCTCATCATGTCTTCATTTACCAACATTCACACCTGGTCTGATGAGCACCTGGAGAAGCACATTGAAGATGAAGAGGAGCTTGGTGATGTGAAGTACACTGAGTGGAAGTGGTGGAGAAAAGTGAGGAGAGAGGAGGAGGCTCAAAAGAAAGCAGAGGAGGCCCAGAAAGCAGTGGTGGCAGTTCAGAAACAGGTGAGTATTGGAAGTGGGGTCAGAACTGAGCACTCTAATACTGGCTTAGGTGGAGGAACTTCACCAAGCCCAGGAGGTGGGGTCCAGTAGCGGCAATGGCAAGAGGAGAGCAAAAGAGAGACCAGGGTGCCTGAGATGCAACAACTGGGAACTGGAGTGCCAGGTGGGCCTGGGCAAGTCAACATCATGCCTTGCCTGTATAGAGGCAAAGGTGAGGTGCATATGCCCTGGCCAGGAGAAGCCAGAGAGAAAGTGGAGATAGAAGGTGGGAGAGGAAGGGGTGCCTGATAGCAGGGCAGACTCCAAGAAGACAGAGGAGGGTCTTTGGCAAGTGGCTGAGGGCTGTTGCCTGATGGGGGCATCAATAAAGGAGGTAGGCTGAAAGGTACAGCAAGAGGCCAAATGCAAGAACTGGCTGCTGGAGTGGCTGGTTGATGCATTGGGGATGGCATGGGCAGAGGAGATCAGAGAAGCCAGGAGTTCAGGGAGCAAGGATGGGAAGGAGAATGAGGTGGCAGTGGAGCTGTTGGAACTTTGTGTGGAGGTTGGCGAAATTTTGGTGGTAGACAAGGAGATGGAAAAAATGGTCTTAGAATAGGTAGAGGATCTACTAGATCCACTACATTTGGTTAATCATAAGATGGCCTGGGTTTATCTGGATAATGGAGATGAAACTCCTCAATGATCTCCAAAGTGTGCCCTAATTCAGTAGCCAGGAGCCACAAGGTCTCTTCATTAGTATCCTCATAACCTAGCCACTTAACCAAATATAGTAATTTGCAGTTCCTTCACCTACAATCTATCTTTGAGTCTAGGATTTCAGAAATCTTAAACTCTGGTTCATCATTGATCTCAACTGGGGGTGGAGGTGGTTGCATGTGATCTGGGATCATATTGGGGACAGAGGGTTCAAGTTGAGAAACATGAAAGACTGGATAAATGGACTTCATGTTCTCCAGGAGATAAAGTGTGAAGGACAGCAAGCCCGCCTGAGCAATAATGGAATAAGGACCTAAGTTCTTTTCAGTGAGTTTCTTAGAAGGCCACATAGTCCTAAAGTACTTGGCCTTGATGAATACCTGGTCACCTACTTTAAAGTCCAGTGACGAAGATCATCGGGCATCTGTGGGTCCTTGGTATCTGACTTGGATGGCAGCTACTTCTTTGTGAAGGAAGGCATGGAGAGAGTTGAGGTCTATGGCATATTCTCAAGCTTGGGTGGAGGTGAGATCACATTCTGGGTGCACAGAGATGTTCAGATGGTAGCCCTTGTTGGCAAAGAAAGGGGAAACACCTGTGGTAGCATTAGGGGCATTGTTATAAGTGAACTCTGCAAGAGGCAGGAGGTCAGACCAGTTGTCCTGCTAATAGTTACAATAAACATATAGATACTGCTCCAGGGTTTGATTCATTCACTCAGTTTGACTGTCATCCTCTGGATGATACCCAGAGGTAAAGTGGAGATGGATATTGAGGGCTTGACCCAGAGAATGGAAGAAATGGGAAACAAACTTGGAACCTTGATCAGAGGTGATATGGGAGGGAACTCCATGTTTGGAAAACACATGGAGTAAGAAGAGTTTAGCAAGCTCTGGGGAGGTCACCTTGTTGTCTGTAGGAATGAAGACACACTGCTTCAATAGATGATCTACCACAATAAGGATGGTGGAGTAACTAGAGGAAGCTGGGAGCTATTCGATGAAATCCATAGAGATGGAATTCCATGGCTTTTCTGGAATGGGGAGCTGCCTGAGGAAACTGTAGGGTTTGTGACAGGGTACCTTAGCATGGGTGCAAGCTATACATGAAGAAACGTATTCCTTGACAAATGCTCAAATGTCAGGCCAGGTATACTCTCAGTGAATGAGTTCCAGTGTCTGATTCTGACCAAAGTGTCCAGATAAGGGGTGGTTGTGCTTGTAGCAGAGGACCTGGAGTCAAAGGTCAGAAGCATCAGGGACATAGATGTGGTTGTCCACATGCAAGAAACCTCCTAGGTCTCTAGACCAATGAGAGTCGGACAGGAGGGTACTAGAACAGTGGATAGAGGTGGTTGGGTCAGAAGGGAGTGCCAAGATGATGTCACAATGGAGGGTTTCAATGTCAAAGAGGAATGTGGACTGGAAAACTGGAGATGCTAGGATGGAAGCCTGGAGAGATGCAGTGAGTTGTTCCTGCATAAACACAGGCTGGAAGTTATGCGGATTGATGAGGGCATAGTTGCCAGTTCCTGCACTGGGATAGATATTCCATTATCTAGTTAGAGCATCAGGTTTAGCACCTAAATGGCCAGGGAGAAAACGGATGATTAGATTAAACTGGGAGAGAAACTCTGACCACCAGGCTTGCCAGTGGGTCAGAAGTTTAGACATAGCAAAATATTCCAGGTTCTTATGATCAGTGACAACATCCACCAGAGAATTGGAACCTTTGAGGTAATGATGCCAGGTCTTGAATGCAGTGAAAATAGCAAGGAGCTTTTTATCATGAGTGTCATAGTTGAGCTCCAGTGTAGTGAGCATACAGGAAAAGAAAGTGACAGGGCAGATCTCATCATTCAGGGACCAGAGTGAGAGGATTCTAGCTATGGCATAGTTGGAGGCATCAGTTTTAACAATGAGAGGAGCATTAGGGACCCAATGGGTCAACATAGGAGCAGAAGTAAAAGCATCCTTGAGGTGCTGGAAAGCAGTGTGACAAGAAGTGTTGAAATCCCAACAAACAGACTTGCGGGTGAGGTGAGTTAGAGGAATGACAATGTCAGAGTAGCCCCAGATGAAGCAGTGGTAGAAGTTAGTGAAACTAAGGAAGGACTGGATATCTCTAATCTTGTGAGGCTTGGGCCAATCCAGGATGGATTGAACCTTGTCAGGGGACATCATGAGCCTGGAAGGAGAGAGTAGATACCCAAGATACTCAGTGGAATTGATATGGAATTCACATTTCTCGGGTTTAGCAAAGAGGCCATGCTTTTGGAGGCAGTGGAGGACTTCATGGACATGCTTGGTATGCAATATCTGATCAGCAGAGAAAATTAGGATATCATCCAAATAAATGATTACTGAAACATCAAGAAGATTGGCAAAGATAGAATTGACAAACTGCTGGAAAGCTGCAGGAGCATTGGTGAGCCCAAATGGCATGACAAGCCACTTATAGGAGCCATAGCACATATGAAAAGAGGTTTTCCATTTATTGCCCTCAGCAATATGAACTAAATGGTAAGTGTGCCTAAGGTCAAGTTTGATATAGATGGTTGCACAGCTTAGAGCATCAAGGAGATTGGAGATGCATGGAAGGGGGTAGTGGTCTTTCTTTGTGATTTTATTGAGGCCTTGGAAATCTACACACAACTGGAGAGATCTGTCCTTCTTCTGGACAAAGAGGACAGGAGCAGCATGAGTGGATACAGAGGGTTGGATGAAACTGGTAGCAAGATGTTTGTCCAGAAAAGTCCTGAGTGCTTCAAGCTCAGAGGGTGATAGAGAATAGGTGGTGCCAACAGGCAGTGAGGTGCCTTCTTCCAGCTCAATCTTTAGGTCAAATTTGCAGTGAGAGGCAAGAGTAGATGCCTTGCTTTTGCTAAACACATCAGCAAAGTCATGGTATTCCTGGGGAACACCAGAAAGGTTGGCTGGAGGAGAAGCAATGGAAGCAGAATGGAGATGACTTTCCAGGGGTTGGAGCTGCAGATAGAATGGGACTGAGCCATTAAGGCTACAGGTACATGCAAAGGCTGATGAGTTAAGTAGCTCGATCAGCAGAGATTTGGAGTCATGGGAACATGGTGAATCAGGTTCAGAGTCAGCTTGGGTTGGAGAAACCGGAGGCTGCAGAGGTGAGCTCAGGGGTGTTGGCATGTTTGATTCAGATAATCAGAACAAGATATGACTTGATATCCAGTTAATCAACAGATTGTGGCAGGTAAGCCAGTTGTGTTCTAGAACAAGAAAACTAGATCCATTCAACAGAGTGACATTGAACATTATTGGAGTAATATCACTGGTGTCAAAACAAACAGAAAGATCAATGGCATTCATAATCATAGAATTGGAAGAGCCATCAAATAGTCAGAGCTGCAATGAAGAAATGGAATAAGTTGGAAGATTGTAAGTACTGATTAACTTGGTGTCTATGAAGCAGTCTGAAGAACTGGAGTCAATCAGGGCAGAAAATGGAGGAATTTCATGTGAAACAAGGGTGATGAGAGGCATAAGTGAAGCATTATCTAACAGAACAGACACATTAAGTTTAACCTCCAGTAAAGCACAGGAAGGATTAATGCAACCTCCAGCCTGTGTGGAGTCTTGAAGGCTGTGGACTATTTTTTTGCCTCTGAGACAGAGGCCTCTGGTTTGGTTTCTGGAGTGGAGGTTTTGGCCATGTGAGCTTTGGCCACCTTGGAGGAAGACTTGGGGTAGTCCTTTGCTATATGCCCCACAATTCCACAGAACAAACAGAGGTGATTTTCCAGTCAACGCTTGTGTTCTTCAGTAGTAAGCTTACCATCCTTACCAAGCTTGGATGATAAGTCCTGTTTCTGGGGAACAGACAACTTGAAGGAGCTGGGATAATTAGCTAACTTGTTCCTTGATTCATTAGGGCCAGAGGTTAAAGCAGAGGATACAGCAGGTTTATCAGAGGACTTGGACAGGTGAGAAGACTTTTCTTGTCAGCTGAGTTTGGATTTGCACTCCCAGTAGCAAGCATCAATGGTCTATGCCAGCTGGTGCAGCTCAAGGAGTATCGGTGGCTTGCCAACACGGGAAAGGTTATCTTTGATGTGGTTAGGCAGACCATTATAGAAATAGTGGCAAAGGGCACCTTCTCTGTAGCCCTGGACTTGAGATGCAATTCTGTTAAACTCAACTACATATTTGTTGATTTGTTGACTATCCTTCATAGTCAACTGGTCTAGCTGGTGCTCTGCATCTCTGACCAGGTCATGGGGTCCAAAGTTGGTCCAGAGTTTCTGAACAAACTCCTTATAATTGTCTATCCACAAGGGGCAGAAGTCAGGGTCTTTGATAAGGAGAAGGTTAGGCTCAAACCATTCCAATGCCATGCCCTTAAGGTAGGACTGAGCATAAGTGACTTTGGCTTGGTCATTGGCAAAGGCTTTGGAACAATTCTGGAAATTTAATTCACACTGCACTAGAAAAATGCAGAGCTTCTGGGGATCAGTTCCATCGAACTGGTCTGGTTCCCATACTTTGGTTTACTGCAATGTTTCAGGGGTATGACAGGAAGAGTGAGCTAATCCACAGATGACACTAGTGAGATTGATGATAGTGTTATGGTGAATAGAAATAGATTCCGAGTCTGGAAAAGGTTCAGGGTCATTCTCCGGAATATTGGAATACCCATCAGAGGGGTCATCTCTGGATTCATCTGGTACTCCTGGCTGGGCACCACAATTGTCAGGGGTGTGGGGAGGTTGAGGAACCTTGGAACCATCAGGGACTTCATCAATTTGAGTGCTGAGTATGGACAAGTGGAAAAGAGCAGAAGCCTGTGAGGCTGAGCCTAGTGCACAGCAAGCAGAGAAGCTCTTAAACTGATCTAGGACAGCATGGGAGCAAGCTCTGGTTACATGAATGGACATAATAGCAGTACCAGCACAAGCAGGAGTTTGAATATACTGTTATAAACATTTTGACATACTTCAGGGGTACTCCAGATAACTCTGGAGTAGATGGGGCTTGGCTTCATCTTATGTGGTGCGCCCTTATGCCAGTACCAAGTGCCCTGATTTACAGAGGGGTCAGGAACTTATTGAAGGATCAGGATTGGCCAGAGGGCTTTTTCCCAACAAAAGGCATGACATTAAGCCATGGAATAAGTTGAGGAACTTTAAGGTAGGATATGATGTTGAGTTGTGAGGCAGAAGGGATCTGGGGGGAATTGTAATGTCATATTATGGTTAATATTCAAACTGGAGTCCAAGATACTGAACTCCAGTACTTATATACCTTAGGGAGACAGATTATTTAAGAAGGAAATGGAGGTATGAAAGAAGTTGTTTCATAAGTGAAGCAGGTGCCAATGCATCCTGGATACAAATGGAGATATCAGAGGAGACAATGTCAAATAATATCAAACTAAAACTAAGTAACAATAGGGAGAAATGTGGCACAAAGAAACAGAAACAGAAAGTAAGGTTGGAGGAACAACAGAGTTGTATCAGAATGGTACGGAGTTAGTATAGGTAAAGTTGTAATCAATCATTAGGTAGGAGAAGACAGAGGTAAGGGGAACTAGGAAACACACAGCTTAAAGTGTAGAAGCAACCAGAGTTACATTGGAACATAGCAGAGTTGACTTATTGGCACAGAATGTAACAACACCCCTGGGAGTGTAGCTGGTACTACTAAGGCACAACACTTTGTTTGTTGCCTTCCCCTTGTCTTGAAGCTTACCTTTGGTTTGCTTTATCCTTTTTATCCACAGCAAGGTCTATGCCTGTCCCTACCCAGGCCTAGCATAACACCTTGTAAATGAACAATTATAAGGAGTTCATTCAGGAACTTTAGACCAACTTCAGATCCCATGACCCAGTCAGAGATGCAGAGCACCAGCTAGACCAGTTGACTATAAAGAATGGTCAACAAATTAACAAATATGTAGTTGAGTTTAACAGAATTGCATCTCAAGTCCAGGATTATGGAAAAGGTGCCCTCTGCCACTATTTCTATAATGGTCTTCCGGACTGCATCAAAGATGACCTTTCCCACATTGGCAAGCCACCAACATTCATTGAGCTGCACCAGCTGGCTCAGACCATTGATGCTCATTACTAGGAGCACAAATTTGAAATCAGTCAACAAGAGAAGTTGTTTTATTCATCCAAATCATCTGATAAATCCTCCCTATCCTCCACTTCAACCTCTGGCCCTAATGAATCAAGGAACAAGTCAGCTACTTCCTCTGGCTCCTTCAAGTTGTCTGTTTTCCAGAAACAGGACTTATTATTCAAGCTTGATAAGGATGGTAAGCTCACTATCAAAGAATGCAAGTATCAACTGGAGAATCACCTCTGTTTGTTCTGTGGTATTGTGGGGCATATAGCAAAGGACTGCCCCAAGTCTTCCTCCAAGGCAGCCAAAGCTCATGCTGCCAAAATCTCTGCTTCAGAAATCAAACTGGAGACCTCTGTCTCAGGGGTGAAAAAATAGTCCACAGCCTCCATAAATCTGCACAGGCTGGAGGTTGCATTGATCCTTTCCATGCTTTACTGGAGGTTAGACTTAATGTGTCTGTTCTTTTAGATAATGCTTTACTTATGCCTTTTGTCACCCTTGTTTCACAAGAAATTCCTCCATTTTCTGCCCTGATTGACTCTGGTTCTTCAGATTGCTTCATAGATACCAAGTTAGTCAGTACTTACAATCTTCTGACTTATTCCATTCCTCTGTTGCAGCTCCAACTTTTTGATGGCTCTTTCAATTCTATGATTATGAATGCCATTGACCTTTCTGTTTGTTTTGAAACCAGTGATATCACTCTGATGACCTTCTATGTCACTCTGTTGGATGGATCTAGTTCTCTTGTTCTAGGACACAACTGGCTTGCCCACTACAATCCATCGATTGACTGAATATCAAGTCATATCTTATTCCAATCATTTGAATCAAATATGCCAACACCCCCAAGCTTACCTCTGCAGCCTCTGGTTTCTCTGACCCAAGCTGACTCCAAATCTGATTCACCATGTTTCCCTGACCCCAAACCTCTGTTGATCAAGCTACTCAGCTCATCAGCATTCACATGTGCCCATAGTCTTGATGGCTCAGTCCCTTTCTACCTGCAGCCCTAATCCCCAGAGAGTCATCTCTGTTCCACTTCCATTGCCCCTCCTCCAGGTGACCTTTCCAGCATTCCTCAGGAATACCATGACTTTGCTGATGTGTTTAGCAAAAGCAAGGCATCTACTTTTTGTTATATCCCAGACCTCTGATCTGAATTCCAACACCATTCCAACCCAGCTTACAATTGGTCTTCGCATCTAGTAAGCTGCTCCAGCCCTCTGACTCCCCTTCAGGCAACTCTGGCCCTCTGTCACCATTCCAGTCTTCCCCAGCTACACATGTACACTTCCTGCCCCTCAGCATTATATGCTTTCCCAGACTTCCACTCCCACTCCACCCATTCCACTTTCAGTCTATCTCTGCTCCAGTTAAGTACTACCCTAGTTCCCCTTTGTTATCTCTGAACCATCCTGATATAACTCTGTTACCATTCCCAGTCAGTTACCATTACCATCATTATTGCTATTGCTATTCTGTTCCTGTTCCTTGCTCTTCCCTGTTTCATCCTGTTACCCTTCAGTTTCAGTCTGACATGATTGGACATTGTCTCCCTGACATCTCCATTTGTTTCCTAGATATCTAGATATCTGCTTTGCTTCTGAGTTTGCACCTGTCTCATTTCATTACACTTTTAGATAGCTCTGCCTCTCTGAGGTATAAGTACTATAGTTCTGTATCTTGTACCTCAGTACAAATATTGACAAAAACACCAGAAAACCCTCTTGTCATTGTCCTCACTCTGCTCAAGCCTTGGGCTTACTCTGACCCTCTGGGTTACTCCAGAGTATCTCCAAGGCTACATGATATCCTTGAAGGAGTTATAAAACCTTACTCCCATGACTAGGCTTGACTCTCCTTGTCCTGCCTGTTTCTCCTGTTGAGCATAAAGACAGCCTTATTACCCACCCTAACATCTATGTAAATTAGAACAATGGAGAAGTGCAAGGGTACACCATATAAGGTGAAGCCAAGTTCTGTTCGACCATTGAAACCCTTCCTAGATTTTCCTGGAACTCTCCAGAGCACCCTGGAGTTCTGATCTTCCTCCAGCATCAAGAGTTTCATTTAAAAAAAAGAGGAACTGGTTAAAAGTATACTCATCTTGGTATAGGTTTTAATAGTCTCTTTTTAGTGGAATGGAAAGTTTTAACAGTATATTCGTACTCTCACTTGCACTTCTCTTGCCTTCACATAAGGATCAGCCTCCACTGTCTCTCAATACTTAACTCCAAACCACCTGCATGCTTGGTGTACTCATGGGTAATCCCTTCAAGATCTTCAGAACTTCATTCCATCTCTTGCATTAGCTGTCAGGATATGAACACCAATGACACTGCTATGACCTCACACTCTTCTAGGCATTTGACCTCTAAGTTAATCTAGTCCTCATAGTGCAAGCCCCTTATAGCCCCAATGTTCCAAGTCACTCCAATGATTCTACAATGTCAGTCACTGGCCCTGTCACTCAAAACATATGTGCCTAGATTCAACTTCTAACTCCTGTCCCTAGCATTCTCCTATTTCTGACTCTGGGCCCTCCAGAACAGCTGTGATTTCCTACTATCAGACAGTGTCACCAGCCCTTATGGATCCTTGAATGCAGCTTAGGTTATGGTTTCCTACCAATAAGCACCACTTCCTTTATTTTTCCTGCTCTTTTCTGGCATCTAACTCCAGTTCTCTGATACTTTGTTTTTGCCTGGTAATTCTTGATGGAAAACCACTCCCCATTACTCTGGACTATTTCAACCACTTTCTTATGCCTAGATCTAGCCATCACAGTCTAAGCATCCCCCAGCCACATCCCTGGCCCCTTCTTGACAAGTCACTCCAGGATTACCAATAGGCAGTCATTAACCTCTAGCATCAGTTCTCTACTCCTAGGTGACCCATTTCTGGCTGTTGGTCCTAGCCTTTCAAGACTTGATCTCCCAAGCATGACAAGTCTATTAAACCTGTACCCCTTGTCTCCCCAACCTCTGGCACCATCTTTCCATGTACTTCTGATCATTATGACCCCCATTGGGTACCTTGTTCTATTTTGAATTTGAAAGCCCCAATACTCTGACCTTTCCATCCACTTCCACTCTTTCTGACACCTCACTGTCTCTTTTGATTTCACCTCTTCTGCTCAAGCTATCAGACCTCCACAAACCCTACAAAGACTGTTGGCTTCACTCTGTCAATGCCTAGCATTACCCTCTGCTGGATGGTTTGTGTTTACTGATTCTAGGACACCACTAACTCACCCACTGTGGTTCATTGACCCTGGGTATTGAGTAGTATCTTGTCTGTTCACTGGATAACATATGCCAGCATCCCATGCACCCCCCCCATAGCTCCATACCACTCTGATCTCAGCTAACTCTGATCTCGAACCACAGCTTTTGTTGTCATGATCTGGTAGTTATGATGCCATTGCCTAAGTGCATAGTTATTGCTGCATTGCTCTGCTTCTGTAGCAGGCCAGTTTCATCTGTTGATACACCTACCAGAAAGACCTCTGTTTGCCTCCAACCCTCTCTGAACTTGTAGTATTAGACCATTTTTCTTCGTTGCTGTGGCACCTTGGCCACCTGTTTCCTTATCCTTGCAGCTATGGTATATCCACCTTGCTGACCAACCAGGCTTCAGAAGCACCACCCCTCTTCCTCTGCACTCTGCTGTGCCCCTGCATTTTGTCTTGCATGCCAAAAGTCTCTTGCCCCCTCTGGGCATCTCCATCTATTTCTGCCTCCCCAGATGGTTCACACTTCTGTCATGACTGTGCTGCAATTATCCTTTTTTTTCCCTGCATGTGGTTGGTGGAGTGTTGTTTTGGTTCACTATGGTTCTCTGCTTGGATTTCTTCTATATGGCGCTACTGTTACAAACGCTATCGTGCAGTCACCTGACAAGCACGTGACCGTGGGACTTCATTGCCAAAACAAGACAAACCCTAGGTTATGGTTGAGCATTTTTATTTAATATTCTATTGGCATATGGTTGGGGTTACACTCATGGTTGGATCTAGTATCTCAGATGATAGATACATCTCCCGATCGGATCTCCGATGAATCTGATCTCGATCCAGAAGAGGGTCAGATCTGATCGTGGCAGATCTCTAGATGGGATCTCCTCGGCCTCATGGTTGAGGGTATGGTTTAATCTCCGTCG
Source organism: Pulveroboletus cf. rosaemariae (assembly GCA_038089275.1). Taxonomy (NCBI): domain Eukaryota; kingdom Fungi; phylum Basidiomycota; class Agaricomycetes; order Boletales; family Boletaceae; genus Pulveroboletus; species Pulveroboletus cf. rosaemariae. The sequence goes on from JBBPKN010000775.1 coordinate 19,450, forward strand.
ACCCTGACTTCTATTTATATTTAGACATCCCTTCCCTTCCATTCTCCCACCTCCTCATGTTGATACACACCCCTTCTGCATGGCCCGTTTGGTCATACCCTTTACCCTCGCCCTATGCCCATTCCATATTTAGTAGTTCCCTTTGCCCTGGACCTGGTCCGTGCGCACTTGGGAATAGTATTTATACAGTAGCGTCCATAGACTCAAGACCCCAGTCTTGAGCACTTGTATTCTAGATGCAGTTACAGAGCATTGAATCAAGTAGCTATCCATTACTCCTGGCTTGATCATTCATTATCTTTGCTGTCACTCTTTCATCATCATCGTCGCCCATAGCAGCAAGCCAGCCCCTACTTTAGGGTTAGTCAAGAAGAAGCCTTATCGCAACCGTGGAGTCACCGGCCCGAACATCAGGAAGAGTCACCATCTGATTAGTAGAACCGACCGTAACAGCTACATTTGTTTTATGCACCACCTCCCTATAATCCTGTGCTGTTGGCACCCTCTGTCTTCTTATGAGAGATCTGTTTGGTGAAATTGTCTCCAAACCTCTCCATCTCTTGCCCAGGAAATCCTTGCTCTTTGGACATGATTCCTGATGACTCCATTTTGCTCACAGGTATTTTCCTTTTTTTTCTGCATGTCATCTCAGGACCTGTCTTTCTGTTTTCCCTGGGTATTCATTTCCCAGTAGACCTTCTGCTCTTCTGCATCTCCTGGAAATGCTGCCCCTTTCTTCAAAACCCTTTAAAACCCCTCCATTATTTGCCTTGGGAATTCCTTGTTCTTCTGACCTTGTTCCAATGGCTCTGTTCCTTTTTGCCTTCCATTTCCATTTCTTCTAACCTGTCATCCAGAACTTGTCCTTTCATTTTCCCTGGGTTCTCCTTCTCCTTTGGGGATCTTTCTGCTCTTCCTACATCCCCTGGGACCTTCCCATTCTTGTGTGGGCCTTTCCATCCAGCCTCCCTCCTGTCTTTCTGGATCCTTTCAGACCCTTTCCATTCATGCCTTGTGCTGCCCCTGGTACCTTTCCTTTCTGTCCCCTAGTTGACAATGAGATATCAACCTTGAGGTGGGGATAGTATCTAGTAACCACACTGGGAACTGCTGCTTATACCTAGCAATCCAGTCCCCCTGCACTCTTGCCCTTCCCTTCATTTCCACTCACCTCTTCAGTCCCTCTCCAGTCTCTTCTGCCACAGTATTCAGGTCACCTGGTCAACTGTCTACCTTCATGCAATGACCAGACATGCTCTGCACCCATTGCCCCCTCTGCCCACCTTTATGACTAGTGCAGTGCTAACTCCTACCTATGTTGACTGTACCCATTCCCAATTGTCTCTGGTTGTCTCCGGTCCTTCCCCAAGTAGCGCACATAGACAATGTGCAATTCAATCAGAATACAGACATTGGTTGTATATAGAAGGCAAGGCCAGTGAGCAACTCTTAGTAGAACATCCACTCCTCCAGGTCTTCTCTGGCCCCCACCATGATATCCTCTGGCTCTGTCCCAGCTTCAAGTTTGGCCACAAAAACCCTTATTTCCTCCCCGGCCCTCTGACCTCTGTGCCCCTCCCACTGAGCATCATGATTACTTATATGAATACCAGACTCTACCCTGAGATATCCCTTCTGGCAGCCCTCCTTTGTCTGGATCTTGACTAGATCATGAAGGAGCCTGTTCTGCTCCCTTAAGTCCTGATAAATCAGATCACCAACCTCACAGATTATTATGTTTCCTCTTTTCTTTTCTCTTTTCCTCTTTCTCTTATCCTAGCTTCTGCTCTTCTCACACCTTAGGTGCTCTCTTGTTCATTTGTTATCATAGATTCTGCTCTTCTCGTGTTCTAGCCTAACCTAGACCACTCTCTTGTTATGCCCTTTGCCCAGGCCTTCTATCTTTAATCAGCTGACTCATAATCATTCCATCTCTTTCCATCCATTTCTACATGGATACCTTACTCATCATTCATCAGCATGATTACTCATTCTATCTCCACTTCAACTCTGTTAGCTGTACTATAAAGTAGCATACTTCCTGTCCCCTTTTCCTTATGCTACTTCTACCTTGCGATCACTTCATAGTCTTCACATCTCCACTACTCCTTGTACCTACATACTTGAAATCCATTGCTTGTGTCCTGGCACTTATCCAGAGGATCATCAGCATCTGATCTTAGCACACCCCTGGGAGTGTAGCTGGTACTTCTAAGGCACAACACTTCATTTGTTGCCTTCCACTCATCTTAAAGCTTACCTTTGGTTCACTTCATCCTTCTTACCCATAGCAAGGTCTATGCCTGTCTCTACCCAGGCCTAGCATAACAAAAGAAGTAGCATATTCTACTTGTAGCTAGCATTGCTCTAGTCCACTTCCACCATTCCACCCAAACAACCTTCACTATTCAACTCTCTCTGGGGTGAGTCTTGTGCCTCTACCTCAGATCCTCTCGAATTCACTTTAGAATCCAAGAACTGTTATGCACAATATTGAATACTATGCAGAGGAGCAATATAGCCCTAATGAAGGGCTTTGGTGTCAGTGTCAGTGTAATGAGAGTAAAGCAAAAGATGTATATGAGTAAACACTGTACTAGATGATACAAGTGCTCAAGACTGGGCCTGAGACATGCTAATGCTATAGTATTTATGCAGTATAAAATGGCACATGGACCAAGACCCTGATGGGAGAATTCCCACAGACCCTAAGGCACCATCAAATGGAAGAGAAGCATTTGTGAGAATAGCCAATCAGCTGAAAGAAACGATGCTTCTAAAATGGAAAAACAACAGAAATGAAAAGCAGGCTGAAGACATAAGGCTAACCCTATGCCCTGGGTCTAGACCTGTCATGTGACCCATCATGTGCCTTGATAAGATAAAAGATTAGATAACCACATGGAAAGATAAGATAAGATCACGTGATTGAAAAAAAAAAAATGCGGACTATAACAAAAACCCCTCTTCTTCAGATCACCCTTCCACATCAGAAGACACACTTGCAGATATCCTTGTCCCCTCTCAAAAAGAAGTATGAGAAGACTGTGACCTCACTCATGAACTTTTTTCTTCATTACAGATCCCTCAAGCCCAGACACCTCCATCTTCTACTTCTGTTTGATGCCGACCCATGTTTACTCTTCTCCAACCCTCCATTGCTATGTCTGGCTTCTTCACCTCCACCACCAAGCCTATGGAACTTCGTCTCAGTGCCCCTGAGCACTTTGATGGCAATCGATCCAAGGCCAAGAACTGGCTGGATATAGTCCAGTTCTACCTCTTCATTAACAGCATGGTCTATAACTCTGATGAGAAGAAGATTGTGTTTGCCCTTTCATTTATGACTAAAGGACCAGCACTGTCATGGGCTGCAATGTACTGGAAAAAGTGTATCTCTGGAATGACTGTCATCATGGGAAAGTTTTCCCATTTCACCTCTGCATTCCTGAAAGTTTTCCATCAACAGGATATGGTTAATGCCACCATTTATTAGTTGTCAAACACACAGATGAAGCAGGGAAAGAAAGGCAAATGAATGCCTTCCCTTACTAAATACACTGCTGAGTTCTAGAACTGAGTCATTACAGCTAAGATCACTAATGACAACATCCTCATTAGTTATTTCAAAACAGAACTTGTGTTCTACCTCTCCCATTGAATCCATAATCTGGATATGATCCCCTCTACTATTGCCAAGTGGTATACTAAGGCCGCTCACTTTCAAGGAACTATGGAGCATGCCCACTCTATAGAACAATGGTGAAAGAATCCTCACACATTCACCTGGACTCCAATGTCCCCCTCTACCATGTCCAAATCAGAGAAAGATTCCAATGCAATGGACATTGATGCCATAAAGAAGGAACACCTGACTGAAGCAGGTAGGGCCTTCTGCATCAAGAATAAGCTTTGTTTTAGATGCCAGAAACCTGGTCATATCAACACTGCCTGCCCAAATTTCCCCACTTCTTCTTCCTCTCCTGCCACCACCAAGGAAACTCCTTGCATCAAGATGGTTTCTGCTGAAGAACTGACAATGAAGATCAAGGAGGTTAGTGATGATGAATTAGATGATGGGGTGGCAAGAGTAGTTGTAAAGAAAGAACAGAAGAAGAAGATGGAAAGGCAGGGTTTTTAAAATGGAGTACCTTCCCTACACAAGATACTCCCTTTCTTTCTTGTGCACCTGTACTTGTATCCACTTCCAAGAAATCTATGAAGATTGCAATTCAAGTTTTCCCCTCTACTCATGCCAAGAAAGTCATAGTTACTCATGCTCTTATTGACAGTGAAGCACAAATCAACTGCATTAACTGGGACTTTGTCAAGAAGAACCAGTTCCCCACTAAGAAGCTCAATGAACCAATCATCATTCAGAATGTCAACCACTCTGAGAACAAGAAAGGCAAAATCATCTGAACTTGCAACCTCCTCCTGTGCTTCAAACAGTCCATTCTCCCAGTTTCCTGCTATGTCATCACATGTGGGAAGGAAAACATCATCCTTGGACACCCGTGGCTTCGGACCACAAACCCTACTATTGACTGAATGGCAAACATGCTCACTATTTCAGACTCCCCTTTTGATGATGTTATCTATCACATCAACTCTGTCCATAAACCATGATTTGATGGACTTCTTGAAGATATCATCATTCCTCATGATGAATTCTTGGTCCACTACCTGGACTACATCACCCCAGAGCAATCCATTAATAACTCACTCTATAACTGCCACTCCAGCAGGATCTTAGATTGCTGCTCCTCCTATCTCTCTGAGATTACTGTTGCTCAGCTTACCACATCCACTGAGCTCACTATTGAGGTCAAAAAGGCCAAACCTAAGACAACTCTTCCCCCCAAATACTCTTAGTTTGTGTCAGTATTCTCTGACACTCCAAAAACCCTTGACCACCTTCTGCCCTCTCGCCCATATAATCATGAGATTAATCTGAAGGACACATTTGTCCCAAAGATCAGTAAGGTTTACCCCTTATCCTTCCCTGAGTGACAGGCCATGGAAGCATTCCTTGAAAAGAACCTTTGAGCTGGGAAGATCCATCCCTCCAAATCCCCCCAAGTGTCATCCTTCTTCTTTGTTAAGAAAAAGGATTGTAAACTCCACCCCTGTCAAGATTATAGGTATCTTAATGAACATACCATTCATGATGCCTATCCCCTTTCTCTTATCTCCAACCTCATTGACAAGCTCTGCAACACTCAGCTCTTCACCAAGTTTGACATCCACTGGGGCTACAATAATATCCATATTCAAGACAGACATCAATGGAAAGCTGCCTTTATCACACATAAGGGGCTCTTCAAACCCATGGTGATATTCTTTGATCTAAACAATTCACCTGCTACTTTCTGTTACAGTCTCATTCCAGTTTGACTGCATCTAACCCTAAATGGTCTGCCTTGAGAGGGTGTGTCTGTTCCATGGTTGACTGAGGTGGTTGAAATACAATGAAGAGTGGGCTCAGGGTAGCAAGGCCTGAGGAGCCATCCCACAAGTTAAAGGTGAATGGTTATCGGTATAAGCAGGAGTATGGGAGTAGGTCGGTTACAAAGGATAAACAAGTGATTAAGGCTGGGGAGCCTTAACCAGGGAACTGCCTACTATATATACGGAGGAGAATGTGCATGGACCAGGCAAGTCTGGCCAGCACACTACTAAATAAGGAAATGGGGCATAGGGCATGCTTACTGAGAGTATGACCAATGGGCCATGCGGATAAGGGGTGTATACAATGAGGAGGTGGCAGAATGGAAGGGAAGGGGTTCTAAATATAAATAGAAGCTCAGGGACAATGGAAATCAAACCATGCCCTTAACCATGAGGCCGAGGAGATCCCATCTAGAGATCTGCCATGATCCAATCTGACCCTCATCTAGATCGAGATCCAGATTCATTGGAGATAAGATCAGGAGAAGTACTGTCATCTGGAATACTAGATCCAACCTGATAAGCTGTGCCTGAACCTCAAGGAATATAATATTAAATATTGCTTAACCATAACCTAGGGTTTATCTTGTTTAGGCAATGAAGTCCCATGGTCATGTGCTGGTCATGTGACTCTTCTGTGGCGAATGTTACAAATGTAACACTTTCCAGCATTTCATGAATGATTTATTCTGGGATATGGTCACTGAGGGATGGCTTGTTATCTATATGGATGACCTCCTTATTTCTTCCCCTGATGCTGACACTCATTAGGAATGCACTGCCTGTGTCCTCCAATAGATGACAGAACTTGATCTTTACCTCAAACTGGAGAAATGCACCTTCACTGTTCCCCAAGTTGAATATCTTGGGATGATTGTTTGTTCTGGTGAGCTTGCCATGGACCCTGTCAAACTCACTGGCATTTCCCAGTGGCCTACTCCTTCTAAAGTCAAGGATGTTTGTTCTTTCCTTGGCTTCGCTAACTTTTACAGATGATTCATCCCCAACTACTCCACTATCACCCATCCTCTCCTCAACCTTACCAAGAAATCTATGGCTTGGTTTTGGTCCCCCATCACTCAGAAAGCCTTCAATTCTCTCAAGGCTATCTTTTTCTCCCAGCCAGTCTTGCAAATGCCAGATCTCACCTGCCCATTCACTATTGCCACTGATACTTCTGCCTATATATCTGGTGGCATCCTCCTTCAAACTGATGGAAATGGAGACTGGCATCCCTGTTCCTATCTCTCCCAGACATTCTCTGCCACTGAGTGGAATTACGACATCTATGATCATGAACTTCTCACTGTCATCCATGCTCTCAAAGCCTGGAGGCAATATCTCCTTGACTTCTTTACTCCCATTCAGGTTTTCACTGATTATAAAAACCTGACATATTTTAAATCCCCTCAGAAGCTTAATCACTGCCAGGCTCACTGGCTTCTTGATATCACTGACTTTGACCTGCAACTCTTCCACATTACTGGTACCTCCCTTGCCAGGCTGAATGCCCTCTCCTGCTGCCCTGATCTTTGTCCTGACACTTCTCAGGATAATCAGAAAGTTACTCTCCTCCTGCCTGAACTCTTTGTCAACCTCATTGATGCTAACCTCTCTGCCCATATTAAGGAGCATCAACAAGGTGACCCTCTCCACCTCTCCATCCTGCAGAAACAGAATGCCTCTGCCAACGAGAAATTCCTGTGATTCCATATCTCTGATTGAAAGGAGATTAATGGTTTGCTTACTTACTGCAACCATGTCTTTATCCCTTCCTCTATTAATCTCTGTCACGCCATTCTCCAATGCTATCACAACCACTCCTCTGCCAGCCACCCTGGTTATTTTAAAACCTGACAACTTGTCTCTGCTGAGTTTTGGTGGCCCAGTCTTGCCTTTTTCATCTGCAACTACATTGCTGGTTGCCCTGTTTGCCAACAAAACAAGGCAAACACTCATCCCTCTCACCCTGCTCTCTCTCCCATCTGCTCCACTGCCACTTGCCCCTTCCAACAGATCTCTTGCAATCTTATCACTAATCTCCCTCCTTCCTCCGACTTCGATCCCTTGCTGGTCATGGTTGACCATGGGCTTATGAAGGGGGTGATTCTCTGCCCCACCAAGAAATCTGTTACCACTGAGGATATCACCACCCTCTTTTTCCACAAAGTCTATCTCCAATATGGTCTTTATGATAAGATCATCTCTGATCAAGGCCCTCAGTTCACCTCAGCCTTTGCTAAGGAGCTTGGAAAACTCCTTGAGTACAATTTATCCCTTTCCACTGCATATCATCCTCAATCCAATGGTGAAACTGAACAAGTTAACCAGGAAATTGAGACATATATCCACATCTACTGCAGCTCCAACCCCACCAGATGGGCTGACTCCATCACCCATGCTGAATTTGTTCACAATCACCACCCTCACTCCATCACAGGGCAATCTCCATTCTATCTCATGATGGGATATGAACCCTGTGCTCTTCCCTCCATCATTAATGAATCACTAATGCCTGCTATCACTGACTGCACTAAGGCACTTCTTGCCACTCATGATGAAGCACTTGCTGCCCATGATCTAGCCTGCCAAACTATGGTGTCCCATATCTGCTCTACCTTCTCCCTATTTACTAAAGGAGATAAGGTGTGGTTAGAAGCCCACAATTTGAAACAGGATATCATTTATCCAAAACTCTCTCTCAAATGAGAAGAACCCTTTACCATTATGGAAGTCCTCTTCCCAATCACTTATCACCTCTGTCTTCCATCCACATGGAAGATTTACTCTGTTTTCCATGCATTGCTGTTATTGCCCTATTGCAAAAATGACATTCACAGAAAGAACTTTCCTGCTCCACCCCCGGACCTTATAGAAGATGAGGAGGAATATGAATTGGAGCAGATATTAAAACATCGAGGTTCCCCAGGTAACCATCAATTCTTGATCTGATGAAAAGAATACTCAACAGAAGATAATTCCTGGGAACTGGAATGGAACTTGAAATGTTCCAAGTCCACTTTGGATGAGTATAAACTCCTCCACCCTCACCACTTTCCCTTATCCACTTCTTTCCCTCCTTACTCCACCAAGAAACCCAACTGCCATTCAAAGTAACAATGACTTTCACCATTGATCAAGGTTTCTCTTCATGCAACATCCCTCTCAACACCCCACCTCCATCCACATCTCAACTTCCCACTGTGGAAGTCCCTGATGAGCTGTCACTCATCTCTTCTCTGTCCTCTCTTACTGACACTTTTTCTTCTCCTCTCTCTGTTCTTGCTTTGGAGCTCCCTTCTGAGAATTTCATAGCTTTGCCTCCTGCTATTTCCATTGGCCCAACTGTCATCATGCCCATCCCAGTCCCACCTCCTGCCATTGACACTCAGTCCACTGGTATCCTCAGTGTTGACCTGCCACTCTCCACACACACCCTTTGCCAGGGTGCCCTATCCCCTGATTACTCTCATCAGGTAATGATCTATATTATGGACTCCTGTCTTGCCATCCCTATCAGCTCCCACCTCAATATGTTCTTGCCACTCTGGCTTATATATCAAATATACATGCAGCTCCTCCATCTCCCTTTTTTGGCCTCGGCCCTCGCTTGCATCCCTTATGCCCACGTCTCCCTTGCCCAAGCTCTTATCACATCTATCCACCAAGAGCTCCTCTCTAACATAGAGATCCTCAGCTATCAGTTACACATGGGCAAATTCCTTACCAATCTCAATTAATACATGTGCAAGTTAGCTGCTGCTTGGGGTTACATCCCTACTACTCCTTCTGCTTCATCCTCCCCTCTCAACAACAATAAACTCACTGCACTTGAACATGCTAAAGCTTGATGGACTGGCCTTTACAGCAATGGTCACCTCCCTTTTTCCTACCCTCACTTTTGTGAGGCATGCTTCCACTGTCACTGCCTGGGTCACATTCATGTCAACTGCCCCTTCTACCAATGTCCCTACTGCCTTCATTGGCACCCTGGACATACTCAAGCTCACTGCCCAGCTCAGCGACATGTTATTAATTCACTTGTCTCCTCCTTCTTCTCC
>JBBPKN010000776.1:0-28946 GCA_038089275.1 Pulveroboletus cf. rosaemariae
AGAGTCCTTTCTGTTTAGGGGAGAGTTTTGAATGAACAATAGCCTGTTTCAAATTATGGGCTTCTGGCCATACCTTATCTCCTTTAGTAAATGGAGAGAAAGTGGAACAGATGCAGGATGCCATGGTTTGGTGGGCTAGATTATGGGTGGCAAGGGCTTTGTTGTGAGCTGCAAGGAGTGCCTTTATGCAGTCAGCAACAGCAGGCATCAGTGATTTGTCAATGATAGAGGGAAGGATATGGAGTTCATATCCTATCATAAGATAAAACAGAGATTGCCCTGTAACAGAGTGAGGGCAGCAGTTGTGGACAAATTCAGCATGGGTGATAGAATCAGCCCATCCAGTGGGGTTAGAGCCACAGTAGATGCAGATGTAAGTCTCAATCTCCTGATTAACTTATTCAGTTTCACCATCAAATTAAGGATAATATGCAGTGGAAAGGGAAAGATTATACTCAAGGAGTTTTCTGAGCTTCTTGGCAAAGGCAGAGGCAAATTGGGGGCCCTTGATCAGAGATGATTTTATCATAAAGACCATAGTGGAGGTACACTTTGTGGAAAAAGAGGGTGACAATACCCTCAGTAGTAATGAATTTCTTTATGGGGCAAAGAATTACCCCCTTTATAAGCCTGTGGTTGACCATAACCAGTAAGGCATCAAAGTCAGAGGACAGAGGGTAATTGGTGATAAGATTGCAGGAGATCTGTTAAAAGGGGTAAGTGGTGATAGAGCAAATGGGAGACAGCATGGAAGTAGAGGGGTAAGTGTTCACCTTGTTCTGTTGGCAAACAGGGCAGCCAGCAACATAGTTGCAGACAAAAGTGGCAAGGCCAGGCCACCAGAACTTGGCAGAGATGAGTTGTTGAGTTTTGAGGTAACTGGAGTGGCTGGCAGAGGGGTGGTTATGATACTATTGGAGAATCTCATGACAAAGATTAATGGAGGAGGGAATGAAGACATGATTGCAGTAAGTGAGCAACCCATCAATTTCCTTCCAATCAGAGGTATGGGAGCAGAGAAACTTCTTGTCTACAGAAGCATCCTGTTTTTGCAGGATGGAGAGATAAAGGAGGTCCCCTTGTTGATGTTCCTTAATATGGGCAGAAAGGTTAGCATCAATGAGGTTGACAAAGAGTTTGGGAAGAAGAAGGGTAACTTCCTGATTATCCTGGAAAGTATCAGGACAAAGATCAGGGTGGTGAGAGAGGGTATTAGGCCTGGAAAGGGAGATACTGGCAATGTGGGAGAGTTGCAGGTTGAAGTCAGTGATGTTGAGAAGCCAGCAAGCTTGTTGGCAATTAAGCTTCTGGGGAGATTTGAAATAGGTTAGGTTTTTATGGTCAGTGAAAACCTGGACAGGGGTAGAGGAGCTGAGGAGGTACTGTTTTTAGGCTTTCAGGATGCAAATGACTGCAAGGAGTTTGTGATTGTAGATATTATAGTTTTGCTTGGTGGCAGAGAATGTCTGGGAGAGATAAGAACAGGGATGCTAGTCCCTGTTCTTGTTAGTTTGAAGAAGAATACCACCAGATGCATAAACAGAGGCATCAGTGGCAATAGCAAAGGAATAAGTGAGATCCAGCATCTGCAATACCAGTTGAGACAGAAAGATAGCCTTGAGGGAGTTGAAGGCTTTCTGGGCAGCTGGGGGCCAAGACCAGGCCATGGCCTTCTTGGTGAGGTAAAGAAGAGAACAGGTGATAGTGGAGTAGTTGGGGATAAATTGTCTATAGAAGTTAGCAAAGCCAAGGAAAGAGCAGACATTCTTGACTTTGGAAGAAGTAGGCCACTGGGAAATACCAGTGAGTTTAATGGGGTCCATGGTGAGCTCACCAGAATGAACAATTATTCCAAGGTATTCTATCTGAGATGCAGCAAAGGTGCATTTCTCCAGTTTGAGATGGAGATCAAGTTCCATCATCTGTTGAAGGACATGGGAGGTGTGTTCCTGATGGGTGTTAGCATTAGGGAAAGAGATAAGGAGGTCATTCATGTAGATGACAAGCCATTCCTCAGCAATCATATCCTGGAATGAATTGTTCATGAATTACTGGAAAGTAGTGGGTAAGTTGTTTAAACCAAAGAACATCACTATGGGTTCAAATAGCCCCTTGTGTGTAATGAAGGCAGCTTTTCATTGATGTCTGTTGCAGATTTGGACATTGTTATAACCCCAGTGAATATTGAACTTAGTGAAAAGCTAAGTGTCCTGGAGTTTATTGATGAGGTTGAAGATAAGGGGGAGTGGATAGGCATTGTGAATGGTGTGTTTGTTGAGATACCTATAATCTTGGCAAGGACAGAGTTTGTCATCCTTTTTTTTAATGAAAAAGAAGGATAATGCTTGAGAGGAGTTGGAAGGACAGATTTTCCCAGCCCAAAGGTTCTCTTTGAGGAATGCTTCCATGGCCTGTCACTTAGGGGGAGATAAGGGATAAACCTTACCTATTTTTGGGACAAATGTGTCCTTCAGATTGATCTCATGATTATAGGGGCAAGAGGGTGGAAGATGGTCAAGGATTTTCAAAGTGTCAGAGAATACCAACAAGAACTGAGCATATTCAGGAAAAAAGGGTTGTCTTGGGTTTTGCCTTTTTGGCTTCAATGGCTAGCTCAGTGGATGTAGTGAGCCAAGCAATGGTGATCTTAGGGAGGTAGGAGAAGTAGCAATCTAGGATCCTGCTTGGGTGGCAATTATAGAGCAAGTCATTGATTAACTGCTTGGGGGTGATGTAGTTTAAGTGGCAGACCAAGAGCTTATCATGAGGGACAATGATATCTTTGAGTAATTCATCAAACCAAGGTTTATGGATAGAGTTGACATGGTAAGTGGTTGCATTAGAGGGGGGATCTGGAATGGTGAGTGTGTTTGCCATCCAGTCAATGGTGGGATTTGTGGCCTGAAGCCATGGGTGTCCAAGGATAATGTTCTCCTTCCCATATGCAATAACATAGCAGAAGACTGGAAGAATGGACTGTTTGAAGTGAAGAAGAAGGTTACAAGTTTAGGTGATCTTGCCTTTCTTGTTTTTGGAGTGATTAACATTCTGAATGATGATCAGTTCAGCAAGTTTCTTAGTGGGGAACTGGTTTCTTTTGACAAAGTTCCAGTCTATGCAATTGATTTGTGTTCCACTATTGACAAGAGCATGAGTGGCTATGACTTTCTTGGCACAGGATGCAGGGAAAACTTGAATCACTACTTTCATGGATTTCTTGAAAGCAGATACAAGTACAGGTGTGAAAGAGAAGGAGGGAGTACCTTGTGTAGGGGAGGTACTCTATTTTAAAAACCCTGCTTTTCTGTCTTCTTTTTTCTCTCTTTCTTCACTACTACTCTTGCCACTCCATCATTAGATTCATCATCACTAACCTCCTCTATTTTCATCATCAGTTCTTCAGCAGAGATCATATTGATGCAAGGGGTTTCCTTGGAGGTGGTAGTGGAAGGGGAAGAAGCAGGGAAGTTTGGGCAGGTGGTGTTGATATGATTTCTTCCCTGACATCTCCATTTGGTTCCTAGATATCTAGACATCTGCTTCACTTCTGAGTTTGCACCTGTCTCATTTTGTTACACTTCTAGATAGCTCTGCCTCTCTGAGGTATAAGTACTGTAGTTCTGTATCTTGTATCTCAGTATGAATATTGACAAAAACACCAGAAAAACCTCTTGTTATCATCCTTACTCTGCTTGAGCCCTTGGGCTTACTCTGACCCTCCAGATTACTCCAGAGTAACTCTGAGGTCAAGCAATATCCTTGAAGGAGTTGTAAAGCCTCACCCCCATGACTAGGCTTGACTCTCCTTGTCCTGCCTGTTCCTTCTGTTGAGCATAGAGACAGCCTTATCACCCACCTCCAACATCTATGTAAATCAGGACAATGGAGAAGTGCAAGGGCACACCACATAAGGTGAAGCCAAGTTCCATTCAACCATTGAAACCCTTCCTAGATTTCCCCAGAGCTCTCTGGAATCCCCTGGAGTTCTGACCTTCCTTTATCATCAAGAGTTTCATTTTAAAAGGAACTGGTTAAAAGTATACTCATCTTGGTATAGATTTTAACAGTCTCCTTTTTTAGTGGGATGAAAGTTTTAACAATGGAAGAGAGAGCAGGAGTAGATGGATGAGTGTTTGCCTTATTTTGTTGGAAAATGGAACAGCCAGAAACATAGTTGCAGATAAAAGCAGTGAGCCTGGGCCACCAGAATTCAGCAGAGACAAGTTGATGGGTTTTCAAGTAACCCAGGTGGCCAGCAGAGGGGTGGTTGTGACATTGTTGGAGAATTTCCTGACAGAAGTTAATGGAGGATGGAATGAAGATGTGGTTGCAGTAAGTGAGCAACCTGTTGATTTCCTTCCAGTTGAAGGTGCAGAAGTGGAGGAATTTCTCATCCATGGAAGCATCCTGTTTTTGCAGGATGGAGAGGCAAAGGAGGTCCCACTGCTGATGCTCTTTAATATGGGCAGAGAGGTTAGCATCAATGAGATTAACAAAGAGTTCAGGGGGGAGAAGGGTAACTTCCTGATTATCCTGGGAAGTGTCAGGACAAAGATCAGGGCAGCAAGAGAGGGCATCTGGCCCAGCAAGGGAGGTACCAGCAATATGAGAGAGTTGCAGGTCAAAGTCAGCAATGTTAAGAAGCCAGCGAGCTTGGTGTTAATTAAGCTTCTGAGGAGATTTGAAATAGGTCAGGTTCTTATGGTCAGTAAAAACCTGAACAGGGATAAAGAAGCCAAGGAGGTATTGCCTCCAGGCTTTGAGAGCACAAATGACTGCAAGGAGTTTGCAATTATAGATATCATAATTCTGTTCAGTGATGAAGAATGTCTGGGAGAGATAAGAACAGGGGTGCCAGTCCCCATTTTCATCAGTTTGGAGAAAAATACCACCTGATGCATAAGCAGAAGCATTGGTGGCAATGGCAAAAGGGCAAGCAAGGTCTGGCATTTGTAATACCAGTTGCAACAAGAAGATAGCCTTGAGGGAGTTGAAGGCTTTCTGGGCAGTGGAAGACCAAGACCAGGCCATGGCCTTTTTGGTGAGGTCAAGGAGAGAATAGGTAATAGTGGAGTAGTTAGGAATAAATCACCAGTAGAAGTTAGCAAAGCCAAGGAATGAGCAAACATCTTTGACTTTGGAAGGGGTAGGCCACTGGGAGATACCAGCAAGTTTAACAGGGTCCATGGCAAGCTCACCAGGATGAACAATCATACCAAGGTATTAAACTTGGGAAACAGCAAAGGTGCATTTCTTCAATTTGAGATGGAGATCAAGTTCCATCATCCATTGAAGGACATGGGAGGTGTGTTCCTGATGGGTATTAGTATCAGGGGAGGAGATAAGGAGGTTGTCCATATAAATAATGAGCCATTCTTTAGTGATTATATCTTAGAATAAATTGTTCATGAATTGCTGGAAAGTGGCAGGTGAGTTGTTTAAACCAAAGAACATTACTGTAGGTTCAAAGAGCCCCTTATGAGTGATAAAGGCAGCTTTCCATTGATGTCCATCTCAGATGTGGACATTGTTATAGCCCCATTGGATGTCAAACTTAGTGAAAAGCTGAGCATTATGAAGCTTATTGATGAGGTTGGAAATGAGGGGAAGGGGATAGGCATCTCAAACAGTGTATTTATTAAGATACCTGTAGTCCCGCCAAGGGCAGAGTTTGCCATCTTTCTTCTTAATAAAAAAGAAAAATGAAGCTTAAGGGGATTTGGACAGATAAATCTTCCTAGCTCAGAGGTTCTTCTTAAGGAATGCTTCTGTGGCCTGTTACTTTGGGGAAGATAAGGGGTAAACCTTACCTATCTTTGAGACAAATGTGTCCTTCAGATTGATTTCATGATCATAAGGGTGAGAGAGTGAAAGATGATCTAGGGTTTTTAGAGTGTTAGAGAATATCAATGAGAACTAAGAGTATTTGGGGGGAAGGGTTATCTTGGGTTTGGCCTTTTTGGCCTTGATGGCTAGCTTGGTGGATATAATAAGGTGAGCAACAGTAATTTCAGGGAGATATGAGGAGCAGCAATCTAAGATCCTGCTGGAGTGGCAGTTGTAAAGTAAGTCATTGATTGACTGCTCAGGAGTGATGTAGTCCAAGTAATGGACTAGAAGTTCATCATAAGGGATAATGATATCTTCAAGAAGTCCATTAAACTGAGGTTTGTGGATAGAGTTGACACAATAGATTATATTGTCAGAGGGAGGGTCTGGAATGGTGAGCATGTTTGCTATCCAGTCAATGGTGGAGTTTGTGGTCTGAAGTCACAGGTATCCAAGGATGATGTTCTCCTTCCCACATGCAATAACATAGCAGAATACCGAGAGAACAGATTGTTCAAAGCAGAGAAGAAGATTGCAAGTTTGAGTGATTTTGCCCTTCTTGTTCTTAGAGTGGTCAATGTTCTGAATAACAATCAGCTCATTGAGTTTCTTGGTGGGGAACTGGTTCCTCTTGATGAAGTCCCAGTCTATGCAATTGATCTGTGCTCCACTGTTGATGAGAGCATGAGTGACTACAACTTTCTTGGCACAAGAGGGGGAGGAGACTTGAATCGCAATTTTCATGGATTTCTTTGAAGCAGATACAAGTACAGGTGCACAAGAAAAGGAGGGAGTACCTTGTGTAGGGGAGGTACTCTATTTTAAAAACCCTGCCTCTCTGTCTTCTTCTTCTGTTCTTTCTTTACTACTACTCTTGCCACCTCATCATCAGATTCATCATTACTAACCTCCTCTATCTTTGTCATCAGTTCTTCAGCCAAGACTATCTTGATGCAAGGAGTTTCTTTGGTGGCAGTGATAAAGGGAGAAAAAGCAGGGAAGTTGGGGCAGGCAGTGTTGATGTGGCCAGATTTCCAGCATTTGAAACAAAGTCTATTCTTGATGCAGAAGGCCCTTCCTGCTTCAGTGAGGTGACCCTTTTTTATGGCATCAACATTCATGGCATTGGAATCTTTCTCCAGCTTGAATGTGGTAAAGGTAGGCATGAGGGTTCTTTCATCATTGTTCTATAGAGCAGGCATACTCCATAGTTCCTTGAAAATGAGCAGCTTTAGTATACCACTCAGCAATGGTGGAAAGGATTGTATCCAGGTTGTGAATATGATGAGAGAAATAGGATGCTAGTTCTGTTTCAAAGTATCCAATGTGAACATTGTTGTCAGTGATTTTGGCAGTGATGACTCAGTTTTGGAACTCAGCAGTGTATATAGTAAGGGAAGGTATTATAATGCACTTTTTTATTTTTTCTTTATTTGGCAATTTCTTCTCACTACTGTAGCTCTTCACATTATCACATCATATGACTATTTCACATCTTCATATTCTTCACAATTTCACACCTTCACCTTTTCATATTTCACCTCTTCACATGTCACAGATCTAGAGCAATCTAGATTCTGCTATCATGCCTTATGTTTACCTGCTGTACTTTTAAGGTTCCACTTCTTTTTCACCATTGAATGGCTTACTGTACTATATTTAGGGCCAGCACCAATTACATGGTCTGTGCATGCACTGTAGCAATATAAAAGGAGGTCAGCTCAAGTCTGGGTTTTCCCAGTCTTGTGCACTTGAACCTTCCAGTTCTACAAGTCCCTTGGCTCTTATCTCTCTTCTATCTTTGCCTAGTTCTTGTTGCTCTAAGTTCAAAGCAACTATTCAGGTTTAAGATGCACACACCAAGACTAGGTGTTAGTTTTAGGTCAATGCATCAGCAGCTGCATTTCAGAAGGCATCCATTTACCTTTTTTTCCTTGCTTTATCTGTGTATTTGCCAACCAATGAATGGCAGCATTAACCATGTCCTGTTGTTGGAAAACTTTCAGGAATACAGAGGAGAAATGGGAAAACTTTCCCATGGTAATGGTTATTCTGGAGATATATTTCTTCTGGTACATCACAGCCCATGACAGTGCTGGCCCTTTGATCATGAATGAAAGGGCAAAAGCAATCTTCTCATCAGAGTTATAAATTACACTGTTAACAAAAAGGTAGAACTGAACTGTGTTCAGCCAGTTCTCAGCTTTGGATTGATTGCCATCAAAGTGCTCAGGGGCACTGAGATGAAGTTCCATAGGCTTAGTGGTGGCAGTGGAGGAGCCAGACATGATAACAGATGGAGAGGGTTGGGAAAGAGTGAACATGGGTTAGCATTAGATGGGAGTAGGAGATGGTGGTGTCTAAGCTCAGGGGATCTGCAAGGAAAAAGAGAGTTTGTGAGCAAGGTCATGATCTTCTTGTACTTCTTTTTGGAAGGGGATGAGAATGTCCACAAGCATGTCTTCTGGTGTGGAAAAGCAATCCAGAGAAAAGGTATTCTTAGGTTTCAAAGTGGACTTGAGGGAATCTGAGGTAGAGGCACAAGGCTTACCTCAGAGGAAATTGAACAGTGAAGGTTGTTTGGGCAGAATGGTGGGAGCAGACTATAGCAACAATAGCTGCAAGTAGAATATGCTACTTCTTTTGTTACACTAGGCCTGAGTAGGGACAGGTGTAGACCTTGCTGTGGGTAAAGTGGTAGAAGTGAACCAAAGGTAAGCTTCAAGATGAGTAGAAGGCAACAAACAAAGTGTTGTGCCTAAATGGTACCAGCTACACTTCCAGGGGTGTGCTGAGATCAGATGCTGATGATCCTCTGATTAAATGTGTTATATCCTGGACCTTTGACCCAAATTCTGACTCCATTCCAACCTGGCTTATAATTGGTCTTTATACTTAGTAAGCCACTCTAGCCCTGTGACTTCCCTCCAAACAACTCCAGCCCTCCATCATCATTCCAGTCTTCCCAGCTATGCATGTATACTTTCTGCTCTTTAGCATTATATGCTCCTTTGGGCCTCTGCTCCCACTCTACACCATTCCACTTCCAGTCTATCTCTGCTCCAGTTAAGTACTACCCTAGTTCCACTTCATTATCTCTGGACCATCCTGGTATAACCCTGTTACTGTTCCCAGTCTCAGTTACTGTTACCAGCATTGTTGCTATTCCTATTCCATTCCTGTTCCTTGCCTTCCCTGTTTTATCCTGTTACCCTTCAGTTTCAATCTGACATGATTGAACATTGTCTTCCCTGACATCTCCATTCATTTCCTAGATATCTAGACATCTGCTTTACTTCTGAGTTTGCACTTGTCTTACTTTGTTACACTTCTAGATAGTTCTGCCTCATTAAGATATAAGTACTGTA
The DNA here is from genome assembly GCA_038089275.1 of Pulveroboletus cf. rosaemariae. Taxonomy (NCBI): domain Eukaryota; kingdom Fungi; phylum Basidiomycota; class Agaricomycetes; order Boletales; family Boletaceae; genus Pulveroboletus; species Pulveroboletus cf. rosaemariae. The sequence continues at coordinate 9,198 of JBBPKN010000776.1, forward strand.
GTTTTGTATCTTGTACCTCAGTATAAATATCGACAAAAACAACAGAAATACCCTCTTGTTATTATCCTTACTCTACTCAAGCTCTTGGGCTCACTCTGACCCTTTGGGTTACTCTGAAGTACCTCCAAGGCCAAGCAATATCCTTGAAGGAGTTGCAAGATCTCACCCCCATGACTAGGCTTGACTCTCCTTGTCCTGCCTGTCCCTCCTATTGAGCATAGAGATAGCCTTCTTATCCACCTCTGACATCTATGTAAATTGGGACACCAGAAAGTGCAAGGGTGCACCACATAAGGTGAAGCTGAGTCCCATTCAACCATTGAAACCCTTCCTAGATTCCCCCAGAGCCCTCCAGAGCCCTCTGGAGTTCTGACCTTTCTTCAGCATCAAGGGTTTCATTTAAAAAGGAACTGGTTAAAAGTATACTCATCTTGGTATAGGTTTTAATAGTCTTCTTTTAGTGGGATGAAAGTTTTAACAAAGTGCCAGGACACAAGAAGTGAATTCCAAGTACATAGGTACAAGAAGTAGAGAAGATGCAAGGACTGTGAGGTGATCACAAGGTAGAAGTAGCATAAAAAGAGAGGGAACTAGAAGTACACTACTTTATAGTACAGCTAATAGTAGTAGTTCAAGTGGGGAACCACTAAGTAATCAGGCTGACAAATGATAAGGTATTCATGTAGAAATGGATGGGAAGAGATAGGGTAATTAGGAGTTAGCTGATTGAATAATAGAAGGCCTGGGCAAAGGGCTTAACAAGAAAGCAGTTTGGATAGGGCCAGAATGCAAGAAGAGTGGAATCTATGAAGAAAGATGAACAAGGAGGCACCTAGGGTGTGGGAAGAGAAGAGGGTTTAACAAGGAATAGGGGAAAAGGGAAAGAAGAAAGAGAAAATGTAACAACAACTTTTCTTGTTGGCTAATTTCAGATTTATGCTTCCAGTAACAAGTATCAATGGTCTGAGCAAGCTGGTGCAGCTCAATGAGGGTCAGGGGCTTGCTGACATGGAAAAGGTCATTTTTGATGCAGTCTGGGAGACCATTATAGAAGTAGTGGCAGAGAGCACCTTTTCCATAGCCCCAGACTTGAGATGCAATTCTGTTAAACTCAACTACATATTTGTTGATTTATTGACCATCCTTTATAGTCAACTGGTCTAGCTGATGTTCTGCATCTTCTACAGGTTGTGGGGTCCAAAGTTGGTCTGGAGTTCCTGAATAAACTCCTTATAATTGTCCATTCACAAGGGATGGAAGTCAGGATCTTTAGTAAGAAGAAGGTCAGATTCAAACTATTCCAATGCCATGCCCTTAAGGTAGGACTGAGCATAAGTAACCTTTGCTTGGTCATTGGTGACGGCTTTGGGATGATTCTGGAAGTTTAACTCACATTGCACCAGAAAAATGCGGAGCTTCTGGGGGTCAGTTCTGTTGAACTGGTTCAGTTCACATACTTTGGTATGCTACAATGTTTCAGGGGTATGATGGAAAGAGAAAGCTAATCTGTGAATGGTGCTAGCAAGATTGGTGATAGTATCATGGTGAATGGGAATAGATTTTGGGTCTGGAAAAGATTCTGGGTCATTCTCCAGAATATTGGAATACCCATCAGAGGGGTCATCTCTGGGGTCATCTGGTATTTCTGAATGGGCACCATGGTTGTCAGGGGTATGGGGAGGTTGGGGAACCTTAGAACCATTAGAGGCTTCATCAACTGAAGCAATAGGTGTAGAAGAGTGGAAGGGAGCAGGAGCCTGTGAGGCCAAGCCTGGAGTATGGCAGGTAGAGAAACTCTTGAACTGATCAAGAACAGTGTGAGAGTGAGCTCTAGTTACATAGATAGACATAATAGCAGTACCAGCACAAGCAGGAGTTTGAATATACTGTTATAAAACTGCAATGTACTCTAGGGATACTCTGGATAACTCCAGAGTGGATGGGGCTTGACTTCACCTTATGTGGTGTGCCCTTATGCTAGTACCAGGTGCCCTGATTTATGGAGGGGTCAGAAGCTGTTGGAGGTCCAGGATAGGCCATAGGGCTTTTTCTGACTGTTAAAACTTTCCATCCTACTAAAAAGGACTATTAGAACCTATATCAAGACAAGTATACTTTTAACCAGTTTCTCTTTTTTAAATGAAACCCTTGATGCTGGAGGAAGATCAGAACTCCAGGGTGCTCCAGAGGGTTCTGGGGAAATCTAGGAAGGGTTTCAATGGTTGAATGGGACTTGGCTTCACCTTATGTGGTGTACCCTTGCACTTCTCCATTGTCCTGATTTACATAAATGTCAGGGTGGATGATAAGGCTATCTCTATGCTTAACAGAAGGGACAGGCAGGACAAGGAGAGTCAAGCCTAGTCATGGGGGTAAGGCTTTATGACTTTTTTGAGGATATTATGTAGCTTCAGAGGTACTTCAGAGTAACCCGGAGGGTCAGAGTGAGCCCAAGGGCTCAAACAGAGTGAGAATGATGACAAGAGAGTTTTCTGGTGTTTTTGTCAATATTTGTACTAAGGTACAAGATACAGAACTATAGTACTTATACCTCAAAGAGGCAGAGCTATCTAGAAGTGTAATGAAATGAGACAGGTGCAAACTCAGAAGCAAAGCAGATGTCTAGATATCTAGGGAATGAATGGAGATGTTAGGGAGACAATGTCCAATCATATCAGACTGAAACTGAAGGGTGATAGGATAAAACAGGGGAAAGCAAGAAACAGGAACAGAACAGGAATAGTAACAATAATGGTAATGGTAATTGACCAGGAATGGTAATGGAGTTATATTAGAACAGTCTGGAGATGATAAAGAAGAACTAGGGTAGTACTTAACTGAAGCAGAGATAGACTGGAAGTGGAATGGGCAGAGTAGGAGCAGAAGTCTGGGGGAGCATATAATACTGAGGGGTGGGAAGTGTACATACATAGCTGGGGAAGACTGGAATGGTGATGGAAGGCTGGAGTTGCCTAAAGGGGAGTCAGAGGGCTGGAGCAGCTTACTAGGTGCAAAGACCAGCTGTAAGCTGGGTTGGAATGGGATTGGAATTTGGGTCAGAGGTCCAGGATATGACACTGACAAGAGATATAACATTGAGTTATGAAGTAAGTCATGTGACCTAGTGTAGGATACAACTTCAAGTCATGAAGCAAAAGGGAGTCTAAAGAGATTGTAATGTCATGTTATGGTCAATATTTAAACTAAGATACAAGATACAGAGCTACCATACTTATATCTTGGAGAGGTGGATTATCTAAGAAAGAAATGAAGATATGAAAGGAGTTGTCTTAAAAGCAAAGCAGGTGCAAATTGTCATATCCCATGCCAACAGGTCAACTCTGCTATGTCTCTGATGCAACTCCAGTTGCTTCTATGCTTTAAGCTGTGTGTTTCCTAGTTCTCTTTACCTCTGTCTTCTCCTACCTAATGATTGATTACAACTTTACCTATGCTAACTCCATACCATTCCAATACAACTCTGTTGTTCCTCCAACCTCACTTTCTGTTCCTGTTCCTTTGTGCTGCACTTCTCCCTGTCATTACTTAGTTTTAGTTTGATATTATTCAATGTTGTCTCCTCTGACATCTCCATTTGTATCCAGGATGCATTGGCACCTGCTTCATTTATGAGACAACTTCTTTTATATCTCCATTCCCTCCTTAGATAATCTGTCTTTCTAAGGTATAAGTACTGGAGTTCAGTATCTTGTACTTTAGTTTGAATATCAACCATAATACAATGTTATGATCTCCCTCAGACCCCTCCTGCCTCACAACTTGACATCATACCCTATCCTAAAGTCCCTCAACTTATTTCATAGCTTGACATTGTGCCTCTTGTTGGAAAAAAGCCCTATGGCTGATCCTGGACCTCTGATAGTTTCTAATCTCTCTGAAAATCGGGGCACTTGGTACTAGCATAAGGGCACACCACATAAGGTGAAGCCAAGCCCCATTCACTCCAGAGTTATCCGGAGTACCCCTGGAGTACATCAAAACATTTATAACAGTATATTCAAACTTCTGCTTGTGCTGGTACTGCTATTATGTCTATCTGTGTAACCAGAGTTCGCTTCCACACTGTCCTAGATCAGTTTAAGAGCTTCTCTGCTTGCCATGCACCAGGCTTGGCCTCATAGGCTCCTACTCCCTCCCACTTGTCCACACCTAGTGCTCAAGTTGATGAAGTCCCTAATGGTTCCAAGGTTCCTCAACCTCCCTACACCCCTGACAATCATGGTGCCCAGCCAGGAGTACCAGATGAACCTGGAGATGACCCCTCTGATGGGTATTCTGATATTCTGGAGGATAACCCTGAACCTTTTCCAGACCTGGAATCTATTCACCATGACACTATCACCAATCTCACTAGTGCCATCCATGGATTAGCTCACTCTTCCCATTGTACCCCTGAAACATCACAGTGAACCAAAATATGGGAATCAGACCAGTTTGACAAAACTGATCCCTGAAAACTCTGCATTTTTCTAGTGCAGTGCGAATTAAATTTCCAGGATTATCCCAAAGCCTTTGCCAATGACCAAGCCAAGATCACTTATGCTCAGTTCTATCTTAAGGGCATGGCATTGGAATGGTTTGAGCCTGACCTCCTCCTTACCAAAGACTCTAACTTCTGCCTCTTGTGGATGGACAATTATAAGGAGTTCATTCAGGAACTCCAGACCAACTTCAGACCCCATGATCCAGTCAGAGATGCAGAGCACCAGCTAGACCAGTTGACTATAAAGGATGGTCAACAAATCAACAAATATGTAGTTGAGTTTAACAGAATTGCATCCCATGTCTGGGGTTATGGAGAAGGTGCCCTCTGCCACTATTTCTATAATGGTCTGCCAGACCACATCAAAAATGACCTTTCCCATTTTGGCAAGCTGCTGACACTCATTGAGCTGCACCAGCTGGCACAGACCATTAATGCTCACTACTAGGAGCACAAATCTGAACTCAGCTGACAAGGAAAGTTGTCTCACCCATCCAAGTCCTCCAATAAATCCACTGTACCCTCTGCTTCGACCTCCAGTCCTAATTAATCAAGGAACAAGTCAGCTAATTACCCTGGCTCCTCCAAGTCATCCATTCCCCAGAAACAGGACTTATTATTCAAGCTTGGTAAGGACAGTAAGCTTACTACTGAAGAATGCAAGCATTGACTGGAGAATCACCTCTGTTTATTCTGTGGAATTGCGGAGCATATAGCAAAGGACTGCCCCAAGTCTTCCTTCAAGGTGGCCAAAGCTTATGGTGCCAAAACCTCTGCTCCAGAAACCAAACTGGAGGCCTCTGTCTCAGAGGCAAAAAAATAGTCCATAGCCTCTGAGACTCCACATGGGCTGGAGGTTGCATTGATCCTTCCCATGGTTTACTGGAGGTTAGACTTAATACATCCATTCTTTTGAATAATGCTTCACTTATGCCTCTTGTCACCCTTGTTTCACATGAAATTTCTCTGTTTTCTGCCCTGATTAACTCTGGTTCTTCAGATTGCTTCGTAGACACCAAGTTAGTCAGTACTTACAATCTTCCAACTTATTCTGTTTCTCCATTGCAGCTCCAACTGTTTGATGGCTCTTCCAATTCTATGATTATAAATGCCATTGATCTTTCTGTTTATTTTGAAACCAGTGATATTACTCCAATGACATTCTATGTCACTCCATTGGATGGATCTAGTTCTCTTGTTCTAGGACACAACTGGCTTGCCTGCTACAATCTGTTGATTGACTGGGTATCAAGTCATATCTTGTTCTGATCATTTAAATCAAACATGCCAATACCCCCAAGCTTATCTCTGCAGCCTCCAGTTTCTCTGATCCAAGCTGACTCCAAACCCAATTCACTGTGTTCCCATGACCCCAAACCTCTGTTGATTGAGCTACTCAGCTCATCAGCATTTGCACATACCTATAGCCTTGATGGCTTAGTCCCATTCTATCTGCAGCTTCGATCCCTGGAGAGTTATCTCCATTTCACTTCCATTGCTTCTTCTCCAGCCAACCTTTCTGGCATTCCTCAGGAATACCATGACTTTGCTGATGTGTTTAGCAAAAGCAAGGTGTATACTCTTGCCCCTCACTGCAAATTTGACCTGAAGATTGAGCTGGAAGAAGGCACCTCACCACCTGTTGGCACCATCTATTTTCTGTCACCCTCTAAGCTTAAAGCACTCAGGACTTTCCTAGATGAACATCTTGCTACCAGTTTCATCTGACCCTCTGCATCCACTCATACTGCTCCTGTCCTCTTTGTCCAGAAGAAGGACAGATCTCTCTGGTTGTGTGTAGATTTCCAAGGCCTCAACAAGATCACAAAGAAAGACTGCTACCCCCTTCTACGCATCTCCAATTTCCTTGATGCTCCAAGCCACACAACCATCTATACCAAACTCAACCTTAGGCATACTTACCATTTAGTTTGTATTGCTAAGGGCAACAAGTGAAAAACCTCTTTCCATATGTGCTATGGCTCCTACAAGTGGCTTGTCATGCCATTTGGGCTCACCAATGCCCCTGTGACTTTCTAGCAGTTCATCAATTCTATCTTTGCTGATCTTCTTAATGTTTTAGTAATCATTTATTTGGATGATATTCTAATTTTCTCTGCTGACCAGACATCACATACCAAGCATGTCCACAAAGTCCTCTGCCACCTCCAGAAGCATGGCCTCTTTGCCAAATCCGAGAAATGCGAATTTCATACCAATTCCACTGAGTATCTTGGGTATCTACTCTCTCCTTGCAGGCCCATGATGTCCCCTGAAAAGGTTCAATTCATCCTGGATTGGCCCAAGCCTTGCAAGATCAGGGATATCCAGTCCTTCCTTGGTTTCACTAACTTCTACTGCCACTTCATCCAGGGCTACTTTGACATCATCATTTTCCTGACTTGCCTCACTCACAAGTCTGCTTGTTGGGATTTTGACACTTCTTGTTGTGCTACTTTCCAGTGCCTCAAGGGTGCTTTTACTTCCACTTCTATTTTGACCCATTGGGTCCCTGATGCTCCTCTCATCATTGAGACTGATACCTTCAACTATGCCATTGCTGGAATCCTTTCACTTTGGTCCTCAAACAACAAGGTCTGCCCTGTTGCTTTCTATTCCCATATGCTTACTGTGCCAGAACTCAACTATGACACCCATGATAAGGAGCTTCTTGCTATTTTTACTGTGTTCAAGACCTGGCATCATTACCTTGAAGGTTCTGATTCTCCAGTGGATGTTATCACTGATTATAAGAACCTGGAATATTTTGCTACATCTAAACTTCTGACCTGCCAGCAAGCCTGGTGGTCAGAGTTTCTTACTCAGTTTAATCTGATCATCCATTTTCACCCTGGCTGTTTAGGCACTAAACCTGATGCTCTAACTAGACAATGGGATATCTATCACAGTACAGGGAATGGCAACTATGTCTTCATCAATCTGCATAACTTCCAGCCTGTGTTCATGCAGGAACAACTCACTGTGTCCCTCCAGACTTCCTTCCTAGCATCTCTGGTCTTCTGGTCCACATTCCTCTTTAACATTGAAACTCTCCATCATGACATTATTTCAGCACTCCCTTCTGACTCTACCACCTCTATCCACCATTCCAGTATTCTCCCATCTGACTCTCATTGGTTTAGAGACCCAGGAGGTTTCTTGCATTTGGACAACTGCATCTATGTCCCCAATGCTTCTGACCTCCAACTTCAGGACCTCCACTACAAGCATGACCACCCCTTATCTGGACACTTTGGTCAGAATTGGATACTGGAGCTCATTCGCCAAGAGTATACCTGGCCTGGCATTTGAGCATTTGTCAAGGAATACATTTCTTCATGTACAGCTTACACCCATGCTAAGGTACCCTGTCACAAACCCTATAGTTTCCTCAAGCAGCTCCCCATTTCAGAAAAGCTATGGAATTCCATCTCTATGGATTTCATCAAACAGCTCCCAGCTTCCTCCAGTCACTTTGCCATCCTTGTTGTGGTAGATTATCTATCAAAGCAGTGCATCTTCATTCCTACAGACAACAAGGTGACCTCCCCAGAGCTTGCTAAACTCTTCTTACTCCATGTATTTTCCAAACATGGAGTTCCCTCCCATATCACCTCTGATCAAGGTTCTGAGTTTGTTTCCCATTTCTTCTGTTCTCTGGGTCAAGCCCTCAATATCTGTCTCCACTTTACCTCCAGATATCATCTGGAGGGTGATGGTCAAACCAAGCGAATGAACCAAACCCTGGAGCAGTATCTATGTGTTTATTGCAACTATCAGCAGAACAACTGGTCCAAACTCCTGCCCCTTGTGGAGTTTACTTATAACAATGCCCCTAATGCTACCATAGGTGTTTTCCCTTTCTTTGCAAACAAGGGCTACCATCCAAACATCTCTGTGCACCCAGAATGCGATCTTACCTCCACCCAAGCTCAAGAATATGCCATAGACCTCAACTCTCTCCATGCCTTCCTTCATGAAGAAGTAGCTGCTGCCCAAGTCAGATACCAAGGACCCACAGATGCCCAATAATCTCTGTCACCAGACTTTAAAGTAGGTGACCAGGTATTCATCAAGGCTAAGTACTTTAGGACTATGCAGCCTTCCAAGAAACTTGCCAAAAAGAACTTAGGTCCTTATTCCATTATTGCTCAGGCAGGCTTACTGTTCTTTATACTCTGTCTTCTAGAGAACATGAAGTCTGTTCATCTGGTCTTTTATGTTTCTCAACTTGAATCCTCTGTCCCCAATATGATCCCAGATTGCATGCAACCACCCCCACCTCCAGTTGAGATCAACAGTGAATCAGAGTTTGAGGTTTCTGAAATCCTAGAGTCAAAGATAGATTGTAGGTGAAGGAACTGCAAATTACTATATTTGGTTAAGTGATTAGGTTATAAGGATACTGAGAAGGAGACCTCATGGCTCCTTGCCACTGAATTAGGGCATACTTCGGAGATTGTTGAGGAGTTTCATCTCCATTACCCAGATAAACCTGGGCCATCTTATGATTAACCAACTGTAGTGGATCTAGTAATCTAATCACAAGACTCTCTATCTACTCTAAGATCATCTTTTTGATCTCCTTGTCTACCATGGAAATTTCACCAACCTCCATACAAAGTTCCAATAGCTTCACTGCCACCTTGTCCATCTCCCTGTCCTTGCTCCCCAAACTCCTGGCTGGGGCATACACACCTCACCTTTGCCTTTATACAGGCAAGGCATGATGTCAACTTGCCTGGGCCCACCTGGTACCCCAGTTCCCAGTCATTGAACCTCTGGCACCCTGGTCCCTTTTCCACTCTTCTCTTGCCATTGCCATTACTCAACCCCATCTCCTGGGCTTGGTGAAGTTCCTCCACCTAAGCCAGTGTTAGAGTGCTAGGTCCTGACCCCATTTCCAATACTCACCTGTTTCCAGACTGCCACCACTGCTTTCTAAGCCTTCTCCACTTTCTTCCAAGCCTCCTCCTCTTTCCTCACTTTTTCCCACTGCTTCTGCTCAGTGTACTTCACATCACCAAGCTCCTCTTCATCTTCAATGCACTCCTCCAGGTGCTCATCAGACCAGGTGTGAATGTCAGTGAATGAAAACATAATGAGGAATACTAGTGTGAAAGTCTCTGGGGTGGTATTTGCTTTTATGATTTTCTGGCCAGCTAAACCCTGATGCCTGCTCCATTCACTTATTCATCAAGAGCACATGCTTCACAGCCTTCAGGGGTTCAGGCCTTAAGAGGAGAATACTGTCATATCCTGTGCCAATGGGTCAACTCCACTATGTCTTCAATGCAACTCCAGTTGCTTCTACACTTAAAGCTGCATGTTTTCTAGTTCCCTTTACCTCTGTCTTCTCCTACCTATTGATTAATTACAACTTTACCTATACTAACTCAATACCATTCCAATACAACTCCATTGTTCCTTCAACCTCACTTTCTGTTCCTGTTCCTTTGTGCTGTGCTTCTTCCTGTCATCACTTAGTTTCAGTTTGATATTATTCAATGTTGTCTCCTCTGATATCTCCATTCGTATCCAGGATGCATTGGCACCTGCTTCATTTATGAGACAACTCCTTTCATATCTCCATTCCCTCCTTAGATAATCTGTCTCCCTGAGATATAAGTACTGGAATTTGGTATTTTGTACTTTAGTTTGAATATTAACCATAATACAACATTACAATTCCCCCCAGACCCCTCCTGCCTCACAACTTGATGTCATACCCTACCCTAAAGTCCCTCAACTTATTTCACAGCTTGATGTTATGCCTCTTGTTGGGAAAAAGCTCTATAGCTGATTCCAGATCTCTGATAGTTTCCAACCCCTCCATAAATCAGGGCACTTGGTACTAGCATAAGGGCACATCACATAAGGTGAAGCCAAGCCCCATTCACTCCAGAGTTATCCAGAGTATCCCTGAAGTACATTAAAATGTTTATAACACCAATGCATTCTGGATATAAATGAAGATGTCAGAAAAGACAATGTTAAATAATGTCAAACTGAAACTAAATGATAACAGGAAGAGGTGAGGCAGAAAGGAACAGGAATAGGAAGTAAGATTGAAGGAACTATGGAGTTGTATCAGAATGATATGGAGTTAGCATAGATAAAGTTGTAATCACATTAGGTAGGAAAGAACAGAGGTAATGGGAACTAGAAAATACATAGCTTAAAGCATAAAAGCAACCAGAGTTGCACCAGAGACATAGTGAAGTTGATCTGTTGGCACAGGATGTGACAGAAATAGAAATAGAAATACTTTAGATTTTCCATATATTTCTATTATATTAGCAAACCATTTATTTAAAAGTATTGTAAACTTAACCAGTGAAAATATCACTTTCATTTATATGTTCTCAGTAGCTTAACATCTACTCAGGGCTTTATAGTCATTTGCTACTATAATAAACTTCTTATATTTTTCTTATTATTTCAGCAAATTATTTATTCAGAACTATTGTAAACTTCACCAGTATATAACACTTCCATTTATAGTGTATATTACATAAGCATAGAGCACTCCTTCATCATGTCCATTTTTATACTTTTAGTAAGGCTAACATGCTTAAATTTTCTAAAGTAGTGTGATAATTCAATCTCTGCTTGATTATGTGGCAGACAGCCCATTTTTACACTTTTAGTACTGCTAACTAGCTTAAATTTTATAGAGTAATGTTATAATAATTTAACTCTGCTTTATTGTGTGGCAGGCAGTGTATTTTTACACTTTTTGTATTGCTAACTCACTTATATTTTCTAAATTTCCTAATGTGGCCCACTAATTCAAACTCCACTTCATTTTTTCACTATGTTATGTGACAAGGGTGGTAACTTGCTTTTAATATTTCTAACTTCTAATTCTTATTTCAGCTACCTTGGTAAAATCATCTGACTTACAATACTTTCCTTATGTGGCTTGATAATTCAAATTTTGTATAATTCACATATTTCTGTTATTTCAGCAAACCTTAAAATTTTCATTTCCTTATGTGGTTTAGTCATTCAAACTTCACTTTCCTGCCTTTCTAATATGATTTTTGGCTTACTCTGACTAGTGCACATCACATTTCCATTTATGGTAAATGTTACATAACCTTAGACTGTATACTTTCCTATCAGTCTTGAGTACACTTTTTGTTACATTTTCACTAAACACACTATGTTCTTCACTATGCCACATTTTTACACTTTTTATATACTTTTTCTTATATTTTTTCATACTCCTTTTCTATACTTATACTACACTTTCCTTTACACTTTTCTATACTTTTCCCTACACTTTTTGCCTATACTATTCATCTACTTTTTCTACTCTTTTCTATAATTTTCCATTTACTTTACTATACTTTTTCCTATACATTTTCTATACTTCTTCTATACTTTTTCTATACTTTCCAATACTCTTCCTACACTTTTTCTCTAGCTTTTCTGTACTTTTCTATATCTTTTTACTAACTATTGTCTACTTTTTATAAATCAAACACAACTTTTTCATTTGTATGGTAAAACTGCTGACTGTAATAAATTTCAATTATAGTAGTCTTTTATTAATTGCAAATTATGCATGTACAATGTATTCTTTTATTCTTTTTTATAATACTCTTATTTCCTGTGCTATTATCTTTTGTGCTATTATTTTTTGTATCATAGATATAATCTGAGTAAACTTCTATTTGTTGACTACCTTAACTATTTCTCAGCTATCTTAACTATTTCTTGGCTATCTCAACTATCTCTTAGCTACCTCAACTATCTTTTGACTATCTTAACTATCTTTTAGCTACTATTATGCCTTACCTGGATAGAAGTGAATATAGCTCTTTAAAAACACATGGAGTAGACAAGTTCCAAGGCCTTTTATGGGGCAGATTTCAAGAAGAACCAAAGTACATCTGCTCTTACTAGACACAGAGTTAGATTGCCTAATGGAATGCTAGAGCTGGAGGTAATTACAATGCCTGGACTTTATACCAGAATGAAAATAAGATTAGACTGGTTATTAATGGCAAAGAATTAGGTTACTAGCTCAATAGATACATGTGTATAAGGTCTAGCAAGAGTGAAATTGAGAAGACAGGAAGGGAGAAGTAGTGTAAGAAATGTAAGTACAAAGCACTGCTTCTTATACTATAGTAAAGGCCTTTATTGACCTAAAAAAGAAAAAGAATTTACAAAGTATAATGCCTTTTTGATATTCTGGACCTTTCTAACTCTAATCTTGGTGAGTGCTTCCTATTCTGCTATCTGGCTTTTGTGCTAGTGGCCAGGAACTAGGCAATAAGCAAAGGGAATAAGTCAAGTGCTTGAAAGCTTAGTGGCTAATCCTTGAAAGACTAAATCAGAGCTCAAGTAAGCAAGACAGGGAAAAATCTAGACTGCCACTCTAGCCCTTATATATCCCAGAGGCTGGTGCACAGACCAGGTAATCTACATGTACTAGTATGAGAACTCTAACTAAAAGGGAAACTGGGCATAGGATATAACTAAGAGAATAACTAACTATCTGCAGTAAGCCATGAGAATAAGTGGATATGAACTGGAATGGGAGTATAGGGTCAGGCATGACTGTACCATAAGAACAGGGATTTTTGCCACAAATGAGATTCAATCTATAAATCTGCCACAGATATATTTCAGATCCAGATTCAGATCTAAGAAGATCCATAGAGATAAAGATCTGGATATAATCAGGGAAGATCCTGGAACAATCCATGTCAGGTGACCTGTCATGTGACCACTGCAAGGATGACTCTAAAGAATAGAAGAAATCACAGACTAGAATTCCATTTAAGAGGTTCCTTGTTTACAATTATATGAGATTACATGACCAGAACTGGTGCTAAAGTGTTACTTTGTAATACATAGAATTAGTAATAAAGGGGCACACTCAGTAAGTGCAACAAATAAGAAGCATGATCAATAACAAATAGGCTAATAAAGCATGTTAGGAATATAAAATGATAAAAATAAAATGTATTTTGTAAGATTTGTAATGGAGATTGCAAATAGACTATTTGAAAAAGATAAAATAGTTATAATATTACAAATATGTGAAATGAAAGGAAATTTGCAATATCTAAAGAGTAAAAAATAATTGGAAATGGAATAAAATTCAAAGAAAGATACAAATTATAATAGCTACTCTAAGTATATCTTAACCATTGTTATAACTGAGTTTCAATATATTAAAAAAAAACTAGAGAAGACTATAAGCAATTAAACTCTAACTCTCTTCTAGATTAATACTATATACTAGTCTAGCTATGTAGCTACTAACTCTAACATAAACCTTAATATTGTACTTAATTTAATTTTAAATTGGTTAAGTAATAAGAATAAAGCAAAGATAAAGTACTTAGAAAGAGGAGAAATTTCTAAAAAGCCAGAGTAAATTCTAATGCCTTTAAATTAACTAAAATGGTATAAGATTAACAAGTGCTCAAGACTAGAAAGCCTTGATCAAGGAACTACCTACTACTAGGATGGTGCACAGATTATTAGAGCAAAGTTATCACATCCTGTGCCAACAAATCAACTCTGCTATGTCTCTGATGCAACTCTGGTTGCTTCTACACTTTAAGCTGCATGTTTCCTAGTTCTCTTTACCTCCGTCTTCTCCTATCTAATGATTGATTACAACTTTACCTATACTAACTCTGTACTATTCCAATACAACTCCATTGTTCCTCCAACCTTACTTTCTATTCCTGTTTCTTTGTGTCACACTTCTCCCTGTCATCACTTAGTTTCAGTTTGACATTATTTGACATTGTCTCCTCTAACATCTCCATTCATATCCAGGATGCATTGGCACCTGCTTTGCTTATGAGACAACTCCTTTCATATCTCTGTTTCCTTCTTAGATAATCTGTCTCCCTGAGGTATAAGTACTGGAGTTCTGTATCTTGTACTTCAGTTTGAATATCAACCATAATATGATGTTATGATTCCCCCCCAGATCCCTTCTGCCTTACAACTTGACATCGCACCCTACCCTAAAGTCCCTCAACTCATTCCATGGCTTAACATCATGCCTCTTGTTGGAAAAAAGCCCTATGACTGATCCTGAACCTCTGATAGTTTCTAACCCCTCCAAAAATTGGGGCACTTGGTACTAGCATAAGGGTGCACCACATAAGGTAAAGCCAAGCTCCATCCACTCTGGAGTTATTCAGAGTACCCCTAGAGTATGTTGAAATGTTTATAACAGTATATTCAAACTCCTGCTTGTGCTGGTACTGCTATCATATCTATTCATGTAACCAGAGCTCACTTCCATGCTGTCCTAGATCAGTTTAAGAGCTTCTCTGCTTGCCATGCACCAGGCTTGGCCTCATAGACTCCTGCTCCCTTTCACTTGTCCATACCTAGTGCTTAAGTTGATGAAGTCCCTAATGGTTCCAAGGTTCCTCAACCTCCCTATACCCCTGACAATCATGGTGCCCAGCCAGGAGTACCAGATGAACCTGGAGATAACCCCTCTGATGGGTATTCTGATATTCTGGAGGATAACTCTGAACCTTTTCCAGATCTGGAATCTATTCACCATGACACTATCACCAATCTCACTAGTGCCATCCATGGATTAGCTCACTCTTCCCATTGTACCCCTGAAACATCACAGTGAACCAAAGTACGGGAATTAGACCAGTTTGATGAAACTAATCCCTGAAAACTCCGCATTTTTCTAGTGCAGTGTAAATTAAATTTCCAGAATTGTCCCAAAGCCTTTGCCAATGACCAAGCCAAGATCACTTATGCTTAGTCCTACCTTAAGGGCATGGCATTGGAATGGTTTGAATCTGACCTTCTCCTTATCAAAGACCCTAACTTCTGCCCCTTGTGGATGGACAATTATAAGGAGTTCATTTAGGAACTCCGGACCAACTTCAGACCCCATGACCTGGTCAGAGATGCAAAGCACCAGCTAGACCAGTTGACTATAAAGGATGGTCAATAAATCAACAAATATGTAGTTGAGTTTAACAGAATTGCATCCCAAGTCCAGGGTTATGGAGAAGGTGCCCTCTGCCACTATTTCTATAATTGTCTGTCAGACCACATCAAAGATGACCTTTTCCATGTTGGCAAGCCACTAACACTCATCAAGCTGTGCCAGCTGGCACAGACCATTGACACTCACTACTGGGAGCACAAATCTGAACTTAGCTGACAAGAAAAGTTGTCTCACCTGTCCAAGTCCTCTAATAAACCTGCCATATCCTTCACTTTGACCTCTGGTCCTAATGAATCAAGGAACAAGTCAGCTAATTATCCCAGCTCCTCCAAGTCATCCATTCCCCAGAAACAGGACTTATTATCCAAGCTTGGTAAGGATGGTAAGCTCACTACTGAAGAATGCAAGCATCAACTGGAGAATTACCTCTGTTTGTTCTGTGGAATCATGGGATATAGAGCAAAAAACTGCCCCAAGTCTTCCTTCAAGGTGGCCAAAGCTCATGTTGCCAAAACCTCTGCTTCAGAAACCAAACCAGAGGCCTCTGTCTCAGAGGCAAAAAAATAGTCCACAGCCTTCAAAACTCCACACAGGCTGGAGGTTGCATTAATCCTTCCTGTGCTTTACTGGAGGTTAAACTTAACATGTCTGTTCTGTTAGATAATGCTTCACTTATGCCTCTTGTCACCCTTGTTTCACATGAAATTCCTCTGTTTTCTGCCCTGATTGACTCTGGTTCTTTAGACTGCTTTGTAGACACCAAGTTAGTCAGTACTTACAATCTTCTGACTTATTCCATTCCTCCATTGCAGCTCCAACTGTTTGATGGCTCTTCCAATTCTATAATTATGAATGCCATTGATCTTTCTGTTTGTTTTGACACTGGTGATATCACTGCAATGACATTCTATGTCACTCCATTGGATGGATCTAGTTCTCTTGTTCTAGGACACAACTGGCTTGCCCACTACAATCTGTTGATTGACTGGATATCAAGTTATATCTCATTCTGATCATCTGAATCAAACATGCCAACACCTTCGAGCTTACCTCTGCAGCCTCCAGTTTCTCCAACCCAAGCTGACTTCGAACCCAATTCACTGTGTTCCCATGACCCCAAACCTCTGTTGATTGAGCTACTCAGCTCATCAGCATTTGCACATATCTGTAGCCTTAATGGCTCAGTTCCATTCTATCTGCAGCTCTGACCCCTGGAGAGTCATCTTTGTTCCACTTCCATTGCTTCTCCTCCAGCTGACCTTTCTGGCATTCCTCAGGAATACCATGACTTTGCTGATGTGTTTAGCAAAAGGAAGGTGTCTACTCTTGCCCCTCACTGCAAATTTGACCTGAAAATCGAGCTGGAAGAAGGCACCTCATCACCTGTTGGCACCATCTATTTTCTGTCACCCTCTGAGCTTGAAGCACTCAGGACTTTCCTGGACAAACATCTTGCTACCAGTTTTATCCAACCCTTTGCATCTGCTCACACTACTCCTGTTCTCTTTGTCTGGAAGAAGGACAGATCCCTCCAGTTGTGTGTAGATTTCCAAGGTGTCAACAAGATCACAAAGAAAGACCACTACCCCCTTCCATGCATCTCTAACCTCCTTGATGCTCTAAGCCATGCAATTGTCTATACCAAACTCGACCTTAGGCATGCTTACCATTTAGTTTATATTGCTGAGGGCAACAAGTGGAAAACCTCTTTCCATATATGCTATGGCTCCTATGAGTGGCTTGTCATGCCATTTGGACTCACCAATGCCCCTGCAGCTTTCCAGTGGTTCATCAATTCTATCTTTGCCAATCTTCTTAATGTTTCAGTAATTGTTTACTTGGATGATATTCTAATTTTCTCTGCTAACTGGACATCACATACTGAGCATGTCCACAAACTCCTCTGCTGCCTCTGGAAGCATGGCCTCTTTGCCAAATCCGAGAAATGTAAATTTCATATCAATTCCACTGAGTATCTTGGGTATCTACTCTCTCCTTCTGGACTCATGATGTCCCCTGACAAGGTTCAATCCATCCTGGATTGGCCCGAGCCTCACAAGATCAGGGATATCCAGTTCTTCCTTGGTTTTGCTAACTTCTACTGCTGTTTTATCTGGGGCTACTCCAACATCATCATTTTCCTAACTTACCTCACCCACAAGTCTGTTTATTGGAATTTCAACACTTCTTGTCATGCTGCTTTCCAGCACCTCAAGGATGCTTTTACTTCTGCTCCTATTTTGACCCATTGGGTCTCTGATGCTCCTCTCATCATTGAGACTAATGCCTTTGACTATGCCATAGCTGAAATCCTCTCACTCTGATCTCCAGAAGATGAGGTCCACCCTGTCACTTTCTATTTCTGTATGCTCACTGTGCTGAAACTCAACTATGACACCCATGATAAGAAGCTTCTTGCTATTTTCACTGCATTCAAGACCTGGCATCATTACCTTGAAGGTTCTGATTCTCTGGTGGATGTTGTCACTGATCATAAGAACCTGGAATATTTTGCTACGTCTAAACTTCTAACCTGCCAGCAAGCCCAGTGGTCAGAGTTTCTCTCTCAGTTTAATCTAATCATCCGTTTTTGCCCTGGCCATTTAGGCACTAAATCTGATACTCTAACTAGACAATGGGATGTCTATCCCAGTATGGGGAATGGTGACTATGCTTTCATCAATCTGCATAACTTCCAGCCCATGTTCACACAGGAACAACTTGCTGTGTCCCTCCAGGCTTCCTTCCTAGCATCTCCAGTCTTCCAGTTTGCATTCCTCTTTGACATTGAAACCCTTCATTGTGACATTATTTTGGCACTCCCTTCTAACTCTACTGCCTCTATCCACTGTTCTGGTATCCTCCTGTCTGACTCTTGTTGATCTAGAGATCCAGGAGATTTCTTGCATTTGAACAACTGCATCTATGTCCCTGATATTTCCAACCTCTGACTCTGGATTCTCTGCTACAAGCATGACCACCTCTTATCTGGACACTTTAGTCAGAATCAGACACTGGAGCTCATTCACTAAGAATATACCTGGCCTGGCATTTGAGCATTCATCAAGGAATACATTTCTTCATGTACAGCTTGCATCTGTGCTAAGGTACCCTGTCACAAACCCTACAGTTTCCTCAAGCAGCTCCCCATTACAGAAAAGCTGTGAAATTCCATTTCTATGGATTTCATCGAACAGCTCCTGGCTTCCTCTGATTACTCTGCCATCCTTGTTGTGGTAGATCATCTATCAAAGCAGTGCATCTTCATTCCTACAGATGACAAGGTGACCTCCCCAGAGCTTGCTAAACTCTTCTTACTTCATGTGTTTTCCAAACATGGAGTTCCCTTCCACATTACCTCTGATCAAGGTTCTGAGTTTGTTTCCCATTTCTTCCATTCTCTGGGTCAAGCCCTTAATATCCATCTCCACTTTACCTCCAGGTATCATCTGAAGAGTGATGGTCAAACCAAGCAAATGAACCAAACCCTAGAGCAGTATTTATGTGTTTATTGCAACTATCAGCAGGACAACTGGTTTGAACTCCTGCCTCTCATGGAGTTTGCTTATAACAATGCCCCTAATGCTACCACAGGTGTTTTCCCTTTCTTTGCAAACAAGAGCTACCATCCAAACATCTCCATGCACCCAGAATGTGATCTCATTTCCATCCAAGCTCAAGAATATGCCATAGACCTCAACTCTCTCCATGCCTTCCTTCATGAAGAAGTAGCTGCTGCCCAAGTTAGATACCAAGAACCCACAGATGCCTGACAATCTCCAGCACCAGCCCTTAAAGTAGGTAACCAGGTATTCATCAAGGCTAAGTACTTTAGGACTATGCAGCCTTCCAAGAAACTTGCCAAAAAGAACTTAGATTCTTATTCCATTATCACTCAGGCAGGCTTGCTATCCTTTACACTCCATCTCCTGGAGAACATGAAGTCCATTCATCTGGTCTTTTATGTTTCTCAACTTGAACCCTCTGTTCCCAATGTGATCCCAGATCACATGCAACTACCTCTACCCTCAGTTGAGATCAACAGTGAACCAGAGTTTGAGATTTCTGAAATCCTAGACTCAAAGATAGATCATAGGCAAAGGAACTGCAAATTACTATATTTGGTTAAGTGATTAGATTATAAGGATACTGAGAAGGAGACCTCGTGGCTCCTTGCCACTGAATTAGAGCACACTTCAGAGATCATTAAGGAGTTTCATCTCCATTACCCAGATAAACCTGGGCCATCTTATAATTAACCAACTGTAGTGGATCTAGT
>JBBPKN010000777.1:0-28925 GCA_038089275.1 Pulveroboletus cf. rosaemariae
GGAGATGAAGGAGCTGCATATATATTTGGTAAATGAGCAAGAGTGGCAAAAACATATCAAGGTGAGAGCTGATGAGGATGGCAAGGCAAGAGTCCATGATATATGTCATGACCTGGTGTAAGTAGTTGGCAGAGGGGGTACCCTGGCAAAGGGCATGTGCAGAGAGTGGAAGGTTGACACTGAGAATACCAGTGGACTGAGTGTCAATTGCAGGAGGAGGGACAGGAATAGGAGCAATGATGGCTGGGCCAATGGTAATAGCAGGGGGTGAGGCTATAAAGTCCTCAGAAGAAAGTTCTGAAGTAAGTACCAAAAAAGGGGAAGAAAAAGTATCAGTAAGAGAGGAATGAGAGGAAATGAGTGAAGGCTCATTGGGAACTTCCATGGTAGGAAGTTGGGATGTGGACAGAGGTGGAGTGTTGAGAGGGGTGTTGCAGGAATAGAAACCTTGATTAACAGTGAAAATCATTGCTGTTTTGAATGGCAGTTGGACTTCTTAGTGGGGTAAGGAGGAAGAGGAGTGGATGGGGGAAAGTGGTGAGGGTGGAGGAGTTTATACTCATCCAAAGTGGACTTGGAACATTTCAGGTTCTGTTCTGGTTTCCAGGAGTCGTCTTCTGCTAAGTATCCCTTCCAACAGATTAGAAATTGATGGTTATCCAGAGGTCCTCAATGTTTTAATATCTGCTCTAATTCATATTCCTCCTCACCTTCTATAAGGTCTGGAGGTGGAGCAGGGAAGTTCTTTCCATGAATGTTATTTTTATGATAGGGCGATAACAATGACACATGAAAAATGGGGTGAATCTTTCATGTGGATGGAAGACAGAGGTGATAAGTAATTGGGGAAAGGACTTCCATGATGGTAAAGGGTCCTTCCCATTTTGGGAAGAGTTTTGGATGAATAACAGCCCATTTCAAATTGCAGGCTTCTAACCACATGTTATCTCTCTTGGCAAATGGAGAGAAGATGGAGTGGATTCATGATGCCATAGTCTGGTGAGCTAGATCATGAGCAGTGAGTGCTTCATCATGAGCAGCAAGGAGTGCCTTGGTATGGTCAGCAACTGCAGGCATCAGTGATTCATCAATAATGGAAGAAAGGGCACAGGGTTCATATTTCATCATGAGATAGAATGGAGATTGCTCTGTGATGGAGTGGAGGTGGCAATTATAGACAAATTTGGCATGGGTGATGGAGTCAGCCCATCTGGTGGGGTTGGAGCCACAGTAGATGCAGATGTACATCTTAATCTCCTGGTTAACTTATTCAGTTTCACTGTCAGATTGAGGATGGTGTGCAGTAGAGAGGGATAAATTATACTCAAGGAGTTTCCCAAGCTCCTTAGCAAAGGCTGAGGTGAACTAAGGGCCTCAATCAGAGATGATCTTGTTATAAAGACCATATTGGAGGTAGACTTTGTGGAAAAAGAGGGTGATAATTCTCTCAGTGGTGATAGATTTCTTGATGGGGCAAAGAATTACCCCCTTCATAAGCCCATGGTCAACCATGACCAACAAGGCATTAAATTCAAGGGACAGAGGGAGATTGGTGATAAGATCACAGGAGATCTGTTGAAAGGGGTGAGTAGTGGTGGAGCAGATGGGAGAGAGCATGGGGTAAGAAGGGTGAGTGTTCACCTTATTCTGTTGGCAAACAGGGCAACCAGCAACATAGTTGTGGACAAAGGAAGTGATACTGGGCCACCAAAACTTGGTGGATACAAGTTGCTGGGTTTTGAGATAACTGGAATGGCTGGTGGAAGGGTGGTCATGATATCATTGGAGAATGGCATGATGGAGATTAATGGAGGAAGGGATAAAGACCCGGTTGCAGTAAGTAAGCAGACCATCAATTTTCTTCCAATCAGAGGTGTGGGAGCACAGGAATTTCGCATCTGCAGAGGTATCCTGTTTTTGCAGGACAGAGAGGCAGAGGGAATCCCCTTGTTGATGCTCTTTAATGTGGGCAGAGAGGTTAGCATCAATAAGGTTAACAAAGAGTTCAGGCAGGAGAAGGGTAACTTCCTGATTATTGTGAGAGATGTCAGGACAGAGATCAGGGCAATGTGAGAGGGCATCCAGTCTGGCAAGGGAGGTACTGGCAATGTGGAAGAGTTGTAGGTCAAAGTCAGTGATGTCGAGAAGCCAGCGAGCTTGTTATTGGTTAAGCTTCTGGGGAGATTTAAAATAGGTCAGGTTTTTATGATCAGTGAAAACCTAAACAGGAGTAGAAGAGCCAAGGAGGTATTGCCTCCAGGCTTTGAGAGCATGGATGACTGTGAGGAGTTCATAATTGTAGATATCATAATTCTGCTCAGCAGCAGAAAAGGTCTGGGAGAGGTAAGAACAGGGGTGCCAGTCCCCATTCATGTCAGTTTGGAGAAGGATATCACCAGATGCATAGGTGGAAGTGTTGGTGACAATAGCAAAGGGGTAAGCAAGATCCAGCATTTGCAAGACTGGCTAAGAGAGGAAGATAGCCTTGAGGGAATCAAAGGCTTTCTGGGCAGCAGGGGACCAAGACCATGCCATAGATTTCTTGGTAAGATTGAGGAGAGAATGGGTAATAGTGGAGTAATTGAGAATAAATTGCCTGTAGAAGTTAGCAAAGCCAAGGAAAGAGTGAACATTCTTGACTTTGGAAGGAGTAGGCCACTGGGAAATGCCAGCGAGTTTAACAGGGTCCATGGCAAGCTTGCCAGGACAAATAATCATCCCAAGATATTCGACTTGGGGAACAGCAAAGGTGCATTTCTCCAGTTTGAGGTGAAGATTGAGTTCCATCATCCATTGGAGGACATGAAAGGTGCGTTCCTGATGAGTGTCAGCATCAGGGGAAGAGATAAGGAGGTTATTCATATAGATAACAAGCCATCCTTCAGTGATTATATTTTGGAACAAATTATTCATGAATTGCTGGAAAGTAGTGGATGAGTTATTCAAACTGAAGAATATTACTGTGGATTCAAAGAGCCCCTTATGAGTAATGAAAGTGGCTTTCCATTGATGTCCATCTCAAATACAGACATTGTTATAGCCCCAGCAGATGTAGAACTTGGTAAAAAGCTGAGTATCTCAGAGCTTGTCAATGAGGTTGGAAATAAGAGGAAGAGGGTAGGCATTACAAACAGTGTGTTCATTAAGATACCTGTAGTCTTGACATGGGTGGAGTTTACCATCCTTTTTCTTAACAAAGAAGAAGGATGATGCTTGAGGGGATTTAAATGAATGGATCTTTCCAGCTCTAAGATTCTCTTCAAGGAATGCTTCCATGGCCTGTCACTCAGGAGAGAATAAGGGGTAAACCTTACTGATCTTTGGGATGAACATGTCCTTCAGATTGATCTCATGATCATATAGGCAAGAGAGTGGAAGATGGTTAAGGGTTTTTGAAGTGTCGGAAAAAACTGATGAGAACTGAGAGTATTTGGAAGGGAGAGTTGTCTTGAGTTTGGCCTTTTCAGCCTCAATGGTGAGCTTGGTGGATGTGGTAAGCTGAGCAATGGTGATCTCAGGGAGATAAGAGGAGCAGCAATCTAAAATCCTGCTAGAGTGGCAGTTGTAGAGCAAATCATTGATAGATTGCTCTGAAGTGACATAGTCCAGGTAGCAGACCAAGAGTTTATTATAAGGGATGATGATATCTTTAAGAAGTCCATCAAATCGCAGTTTGTGGACAGAGTTGATGCAATAGGTGATGTCATTAGAGGGAAAATCTGGAATGGTAAGCATGTTAGCCATCCAGTCAATGGTGGGATTCATAATTCAGAGCCATGGATGTCTGAGGATAATGTTCTCCTTCCTGCATACAATGACATAGCAGGAAACTGGGAGAACAGACTGTTTGAAATGAAGAAGAAGGTCACAAGTTTGGGTAATTTTGCCCTTCTTGTTTTCAGAGTGGTCAACATTCTGAATAATGATTGGTTCATTGAGCTTCTTGGTGGGGAACTGGTTCTTCTTGATGAAGTCCCAGTCAATACAGTTAATCTGTGCTCCACTGTCAACAAAAGCACAAGTAACTACAACTTTCTTGGCATAAGTAGAGGGGAAGACTTGAATCACAATCTTTATTGATTTCTTTGAAGCAGATACAAGTACAGGTGTGCAAGAGAAGGAGGTAGTACCTTGCATAGGAAAGGTACTCTGTTTTAAAAACCCTGCTTTTCCATCTTCTTCTTTTACTCTTTCTTCACTACTACTCTTGCCACCCCATCATTGGATTCGTTGTCACTAACCTTCTTAATCTTTATCGTCAGTTCTTTAGCAGAGACCATCTTGATGTGAGGTGTTTTCTCGGTGGTGGCAGGGGAGGAAGAAGTGGGGAAGTTTGGGCAGGCAGTGTTGATGTGACCAGGTTTCCAGCATCTGAAGCAGAGTCGATTCTTGATGCAGAAGACTCTTCCTGTTTCAGTAAGGCAGCCCTTCTTTATGGCATCAACATCCATAGCATTAGGATCTTTCTCCAGCTTGGATGTAGTAGAGGGGGGCATGGGAGTCCAAGCAAATGCACAAGGATTCTTTTGCCATTGTTCTATAGAGCAGGCACACTCCATAGTTCCTTGGAAATGAGCAGCTTTGGTATACCACTCAGCGATAGTAGAGGGGATCATATCCAGGTTATGGATGTGACAGGAGAGATAGGATGCAAGTCCTGTTTCAAAGTAACCAATAAGGACATTGTTGTTAGTGATTTTAGTGGTGACAACACAATTCTGGAACTCAGTAGTATACTCAGCAAGGAAGGGCATTCATTTACCTTTCTTTCCTTGCTTTATCTGGGTATTTGCCAACCAGTGAACAGCAGCATTGATTGTATCCTGTTGTTGGAATACTTTCAGGAACTTGAAGGTGAAAAGGGAAAATTTTCCCATGGTGACAGTTATTCCAGAGATACACTTCTTCCAGTATGTCGCAGCCCATGACAGTGCTGGCCCTTTGGTCATAAATGAAAGGGCAAACACAATCTTCTTCTCATTAGAGTTGTAGACCATGCTGTTAACAAAGAGGTAGAACTGGACTGTGTCCAGCCAGTTCTCAGCCTGGGATCAATTGCCATCAAAGTGCTCAGGAGCACCAAGATGAAGTTCTGTTGACTTAGTGGTAGAGGAGCCCAACATGATTATAGGAGGAGAGGGTCAAGGATGGGGTTGAGGAAGAGTAAATGCAGGTTGGTGTTGAACTGGAGTGGGAGATGGTGGTGTCTGGGCTTGGGAAATTTGCAAGAAAGAGGAGAGTTCATGAGCAAGGTCATAGTCTTCTTGTATTTCCTCTTGAGAGGAGACGAGGATGTCTGTGAGTGTGTCTTCTGGTGTGGAAGGGCGATCTGGAGAAGAGGGGTTCTCAGATTCTGAAGTGGACTTGAGAGGGTCTGAGGTAGAGGCATGAGGCTTACCCCAGAGAGAGTCAAACAGTGAGGTTTGTTTGGGTGGAATGGTGGGAGTGGACTATAGCAATGATAGCTGCAAGTAGAGGATGCTACTTCTTTTGTTATGCTAGGCCCAGGTAGGGACAGGTGTAGACCTTGCTGTGGGTAAAGAGAATGAAGCAAACCAAAGGTAAGCTTCAAGATGAGTGGAAGGTAACAAATGAAGTGTTGTGTCCTAGTAGTACCAGCTACACTCCCAGGGGTGTGCTGAGATCAGACACTGATGATCCTTTGGTTAAGTGCCAGGACACAAGCAGTGGATTCCAAGTACACAAGTACAAGGAGTAGTGGAGATGCAAGGACTATGAGGTAATCGCAAGGTAGAAGTAGCATAAGGGAAAGGGAGGACAGGAAGTATGCTACTTTATAATACAGCTAATAGAGTTAAAGCAGAGACAAAATGAGTAATCATGCTGATGAATGATGAGTAAGGTATCCATGTAGAAATGGATGGAAAGAGATGGAATGATTAAGAGTCAGCTGATTAAGAGATAGAAGGCCCAGGCAAAGGGCATAACAAGAAAGCAGTCTAGACAAGGCTAGAGTGTGAGAAGAGCAGAATCTATAGTAACAAGTGAACAAGGGAGCACCTGAGGTGTGAGAAGAGCAGAAGCTACAAAGAGAGAAAAGGAAAAAAGGGAAAGAAAAGAGAAAATGTAACAGAAACTCAGAAGAGCTGGTGCTTCTATCTACCTGCCAAACATGGCATCTGGATCTCTGCTCATGCTGTTTTTGATGACAGTGCTAATGGCCACAGTTTCTTCCTGGCTGAGGGGGAGTGTCAATTTTGCTATAAATCACTCTGCTCATTCCTCTCTGATCCAGATAACAATAACTCCAGCCAGCAACCCATCTCTCAGCCTGAACCCTCTTCTGCTCCACTTGATTGTATAGAGCCATCTCTGCCATCCCATCCTGCTACACTCAACCATATTAAGCAGCCTCTGCCACTCCAGGCTCCTGCTCCACCCTTATCTTCCTGTGCTTGTTCTACTCACACTGCTGCAATCAAGGCCCATCACACAATATCTGATGCCACATGAACCTTGCAACAGAGCTCTGACCATGTGTCATATCCCAGACCTCCAACCCAAATTCTGACCCCATTCTGACCCAGCTTACAATTGGTCTTTACATCTAGTAAGCTACTCTAGCCCTCTGACTCCCCTCCAGGCAATTTCAGCCCTCTGTCACCATTCCAGTCTTCCCCAGCTACACATGTACACTTCCTACCCCTCAGCATTATATGCTCCCCCAGGCTTCCACTCCCACTCCACCCCATTCCACTTCCAGTCTATCTCTGCTCCAGTTAAGTACTACCCTAGTTTCCCTTCATCATCTCTGGACCATCCTGGTATAACTCCATTACCATTCCCAGTCTCAGTTACCATTCCCATCATTGTTACTATTTCTGTTCTGTTTCTGTTTCTTGCTTCCCCCTGTTTCATCCTGTTACCCTTCAGTTTCAGTCTGACATGATTGAACATTGTCTTCCCTGACATCTCCATTCATTTCCTAGATATCTAGACATCTGCTTTGCTTCTGAGTTTGCACTTGTCTCACTTTGTTACACTTCTAGATAGTTCTGCCTCACTGAGGTATAAGTACTGTAGTTTTGTATCTTGTACCTCAGTACAAATATCAACAAAAATAACAGAAACACCCTCTTGTTGTTGTTCTCACTCTGACCCTCTGGGTTACTCCAGAGTACCTCCAAGGCTATGCAATATCCTTGAAGAAGTCATAAGGCCTCACCCCCATGACTAGGCTTGACTCCCCTTGTCCTGCCTGTTCCTCCTGTTGAGCATAGAGACAGCCTTCTTACCCACCTCCAACATCTATGTAAATTGGGACACCAGAAAAGTGCAAGGGTACATCATATAAGGTGAAGCTGAGTCCTGTCTGACCATTGAAACCCTTTCTAGATTCCCCTGGAGCCCTCTGGAGCCCTTCAGAGTTCTAATCTACCTTTAGTATTAAGGGTTTCATTCAAAAAGAAACCAGTTAAAAGTATACTTATCTTGGTATAGGTTTTAACAGTATTCTTTTATTGGGATGAAAGTTTTAACACCATGAGTCTTTGGACTCCAGCTCTTGTGCCTCTGACACAGAGCTGAATGCAACCCCTGCATCCAATCTGCCCAGTGAAAACATCAACATTGCATCCAGAGAGGACCCTTACATCTATTGTGAGGCAATGAATTCACTGGATCATGCAGAATGGGAACAGGCCATGCATGACAAGCTTAACACAATTGCTCAACTTGGGACTTATAAGCTCATCCCCCTTCCCACTAACTGTAAAGCCATTGACACCAAATGGGTCTTCCACACCAAGCATGACTCCTCTGGTCACATCATCCACTATAAGGCCCACCTTGTTGCATGTGGTTTTACTCAACAACCAGGTATTGATTTTGATGAGACCTTTGCTTCTGTTGTGCAGATTGACTCCATTCACCTGTTATGCTCCATTGCTGCCATGCTTGACTGGAAAGTCCATGTCATTGATGTGAATTCAGCTTTCCTCAACAGTGACATGTCCCCTGACCAGCCTGCCTATGTTCAACAGCCTCCTGGGTTCATTGCTGATGGTCTGAATAGCCATGTCTGGCTCCTCTGCAAAGCACTCTATGGTCTGCGCCAATCCAGCCACCTCTGGTATAGAAAGCTCAAGTCAATTCTTGTCAAACTTGGCTTCACCATCTGTACCTCCAATCCATATGTCTTTATCCATTGCCACAAATCTGGTATCTCTATCATTACTTCTTATGTTGATGATCTCAGCCTCTATGTCTCCTCACTGAAAGAAATGGCCCACCTCAAACATGAATTTGGCCTACATGTCTCCTTCAAGAACCAGGGGAAGATCCAATACCTTCTTGGAATTGAAGTCACTCAAAATCAACATGCTCACACCATATCACTATCTTACTGCCAATATATCAACTCCATGCTCAAGGCCTATGGGCTTGAATCAGCAAATCCAATATCAACACCAGAGCAACCTGGATTGTGCTTATCATGCACACACTCTCCCAGCACCACTGATGAGATTGCTGATATGTGAAATGTGCCATACCAAAATGCCATAGATGCACTAAACCACTGCACTATTATAACCTGGCCAGATATTACATACATAGTGCAACAGGTTGCACAGTTTGCAGCAAATTCTGGGCAAATGCATTGGACCACAGTGAAATGCATCCTCTGGTATCTCAAAAGCACTCATGACCTTGTCTTAAACCTTGGCAGCCCTACCACAATGAAATCTATTATCTTCTGTGCCTTCTCTGATGCTGACCATGCTAGCTTACCAGATCACACCTGTTCTGTCTCTGGCTATGCTTTCATGCTTGGTCATGGCATCTTCTCTTGGTCTGTCAAAAAACAGACCATGACTGTGCTATCCACTATTATATCCTGGACCTCTGATCTGAATTCCGACCCCATTCCAACCCAGCTTACAATTGGTCTTTGTACCTAGTAAGCTGCTTCAGCCCTCTGACTCCCCTCTAGGCAACTCTGGCCCTCTGTCACCATTCCAGTCTTTCCCAGTTATGCATGTACACTCCTGCCCCTCAGCATTATATGCTCCCCCAGACTTCCACTCCCACTCCACCCATTCTGCTTTCAGTCTATCTCTACTCCAGTTAAGTATTATCCTAGTTCCCCTTCATCATCTTTGGACTGTCCCAATATAACTCCATTACTGTTCCTGGTCAGCTACTGTTACCATCATTGTTACTATTCCTGTTCTGTTCCTGTTCCTTGCTCTCCCCTGTTTCATCCTGTTACCCTTCAGTTTTAGTCTAACATGATTGAACATGGTCTTCCTGACATCTCCATTTGTTTCCTAGATATCTAGACATCTGCTTTGCTTTTGAGTTTGCACCTGTCTCATTTCATTACACTTTTAGATAGTTCTGCCTCTCTGAGGTATAAGTACTGTAGTTCTGTATCTTGTATCTTAGTATGAATATTGACAAAAACACCAGAACCCTCTTGTTGTCATTCTCACTCTGCACAAGCCCTTGGGCTCACTCTGACCCTCTGGGTTACTCCGGAATACCTTCAAGGCTATGCAATATCCTCAAAGGAGTTATAAAGCTTCACCCCCATGACTAGGCTTGACTCTCCTTGTCCTGCCTGTCCCTTCTGTTGAGCATAGAGACAGCCATATCATTCACCCTGACATCTATGTAAATTGAGACAATGGAGAAGTGCAAGGGCACACCCCATAAGGTGAAGCTGAGTCCTATTCAACCATTGAAACCCTTCCTAGATTTCCCCAGAATTCTCCAGAGTACCTGGAGTTCTGATCTACCTTCAGCATCAAGGGTTTCATTTAAAAAAGAGAAACTGGTTAAAAGTATACTCATCTTGGTATAGGTTTTAACAGTCTCTTTGAGAAGGATGGAAAGTTTTAACAAGTACAAAGGAACAGGAACAGAAAGTGAGGTCAAAGGAACAATGAAGTTGTATTGGAATGGTATGGAGTTAGCATAGATAAAGTTGTAATCAATCATTAGATAGGAAAAGATGGAGGTAAAGGGAACTAGGAAACATGCAGCTTAAAGCATAAAAGCAACCAGAGTTGCATTGGAGACATAGCAGAGTTGACCTGTTGGCATGGAATGTAACAAACAGTCACTTCTGAAACAGAGTGAGAAAAATGGGAAGGGAAATAAGGGGGACAGAAGCAGAGAGCCATGAGAGCTTTAGAAAGACTACTGGAGAAAAGATCAGAAATTAGACTAGAGCCAGATAGTCAAACAGAATATCCCAAACAAATATCAGAAGAGAGTTGAATCTAGGGTAAAAAAAACAGAGTTGAAAAAGATTTCTTATCTTCAAAGGGAACTAAAACATAATAGGTGCCAGCAGGACAACTAGTTGCTCAGCTAGAATCAGAGCTAAATTGGAGTTGGGTCAGATTCTGATAAAGCTGGCAGAGAAAGGGGCAGAAAGGTTATCAGATATTTTCTAACACTTCCTGATATCCTTATTTAGCATTCTCCAATACTGGTCAGATAAGCAACTCACTTCTCATTCTCATAATATGTGTTATAATGCACTTTTTCATTTTTACTCTTTTTGGACTTATCTTCTTACTATTGCAACTCTTCACATTATCACATCACATGACCTTTTCACATCTTCACCTCTTCACCCTTTCATATTATCACCTTTTTACATCTTCACAAAGGCACAAGTCTAGAGCAATCTAGACTCTAATGTCATACCTCATGTTCAGCACATGTATTTCTAGGTCCCTGTTCCTTTATTGCCATTGGTTGGCTTACTGTACATTACTTTAGGGCCAGCACTCTTTGCATGGTCTGTGCGCATACTGTAGCAATATAAAAGGAGGTTGGCTCAAGCCTGGGTTTTCCCAGTCTTGCACATTTGAACCTTTCTGTTCTTGTTTCACTTGGCTCTTACCATTTTCTCTATACTTTGCCTAGTTCAGTGCCACTAGCATAAAAGCACTACTCAGGACTTAGGAAGATCAGCACACACCAAGGCTAGGTGTTAGGTTTAGGTCAATGCATCTTTAGTTGCATTTCAATATGGTAGGCCTAATGCAGGCCAAGGACCTGGAGCATAGAAGAAGGAGAGCTGCTAGAGCCAGTACATTAGCTTGAAGGTCTAAAGAACAATCAATCAGGAAAGCAGAGATCTGAGGCCAGAAGCATGGAAAAAGAAACTAGAGGGGCAGAGCAGACATAATCCAGGGATTTAGCAGTCAGAGAAGGTGGGAGGTCAGAGCCTATGAGGGACCACTTGGTCACAGATGCCATTTGAGAGATTGATGGCTGTCTTTGCACAAAGATGAGGAAGCAGAACAAGCTCCTTTATAATCTAGTCCAGATCAAACTGGCAGAGGGCTGTCAGGCTGAATATATTGTGGCAGGGGAACCAAGGGTTGTCATGGTCAACTTCAAGGCTGAGGCAGAGCAGAAGCACTGTGGAGTGGAGGTTAGAGAGAATTTGAAGAAGTGGGTATTGCACTAAGGGTTGCTCATTGATCTTACCTCCTGTATATGACACAAATGAATCAGAAAAGGAACAGAGGTAATCAGATATGATTGGAAATGGATGCAGTTGACACAGGTAAGAATCAGTCACTGCATAAGTGGTAAGGGTAGTTGAAGGGGGCAATTAGCACAGGGCAAGTCTAGTTATTGCATGAAAAAATAGATAGTTGACCAGATGGGCTGGGCACTGCAGCAGATAAGATCAGAGATGGATAAAGGAAGGTCAAAGGGGTAAGCAATGGAACTAAGAGAAGGGCATGAGTGCTAGATAATCAGTAGATGGCAAACTGCTAAGTGTAATCAGCAGTTACTAGCGTGGTCACTAGATGCTATTACTAGATACTATTTCCTTCTCAAGGTCAACATTCCATTATCAACTAGGAGATAGGAAGTCAAAAAAAGGGGCCAGAGGCAGTACAAAGCATAAAGTAAAAGGTATTCAGAAGTACCTGAAGATATGGGAGAAAGGCTGGAAAAAAAGGCCAACTAAAAAAATGGATATGGAAAAGAGGGATTTCCCAGGGAACACAGGAAGAGCAGAAATATCCCAAAGGAAAAGGAAAACCCAGGGAAATGAAAGGACAGGTTTCTGGATAACAGATCAGAGGATAAAAGGGAACTGAAGGCAAAGGGCAATGGAGTTATTAGAACAAGGCTGGAAAATCAAGAAATTCCCAGGGCAGAGAATAATGGAGGGATTTGAAGAAAGTTCTGGAGAAATAAGCAGAATTTCCAGGAAATGCAGAAGAGCAGAAATGTTTCCAGAAAAAGGAATACTATTAAAACTTTCCATCCCACTAAAAGGAGACTGTTAAAACTATACCAAGATAAGTATACTTTTAACCAGTTCCTTTTTTTTTAAAAATGAAATCCTTGATGCTGGAGGAAGATTAGAACTCCGGGGGCTCCGAAGAGCTCTGGGGGAATCTAGGAAGGGTTTCAATGGTCAAATTGGACTCAGCTTCACCTTATATGGTATGCCCTTGCACTTCTCCATTGTCCCAATTTACATAGATGTCAGAGTGGATAATATGGCTGTCTCTATGCTCAACAGAAGGGACAGGCAGGACAAGGAGAGTCAAGCCTAGTCATGGAGGTGAGGCTTTATGACTCCTTTGAGGATATTGTGTAGCCTTAGAGGTACTCTGGAGTAACCTGGAGGATCAGAGTAAGCCCAAGGGCTTGAGCAGAGTAAGAACAACAACAAGAGGGTTTTCTGGTGTTTTTGTTGATATTTGTACTGAGGTACAAGATACAGAACTACAGTACTTATACCTTAGAGAGGCAGAACTATCTAAAAGTGTAATGAAATGAGACAGATGCAAACTCAGAAGCAAAGCAGATGTCTAGATATCTAGGAAACAAATGGAGATGTCAGAGAGACAATGTCCAATCATGTTAGACTGAAACTAAAGGGTGACAGGATGAAATAGGGGAAAGCAAGGAACAGAAACAGAATAGAAATAGTAACAATGATGGTAATGGTAGCTGACCAGGAACAGTAATGGAGTTATATCAGGACAGTCCAGAGATGATGAAGGGGAACTAGGATAATACTTAACTGGAGCAGAGATAGACTGGAAGCAGAATGGATGGAGTGGGAGCAGAAGTCCGGGGAAGCATATAATGCTAAGGAGCAGAAGTGTACATGCATAGCTGGGGAAGACTGGAATAGTGACAGAGAACTGGAGTTGCCTGGCAGGAAGTCAGAGGGCTGGAGTGGCTTACTAGGTGCAAAGACCAATTGTAAGCCAGGTCAGAATGGGGTTGGAATTCAGGTTGGAGGTTCAGAATATGACATAACTATCAAATAATGACAAAAAAGCTGTGGTTTAGATTCAGAGTTAGCTAAGACTGGAGTGATATGGAGCTATAGAAAGTATATAAGATACTGGCATGTGTTATCCAGTGAATAGATAAGGTACTACTCAATATCTGGGGTCAACAGATCATAGTGGATAAGTTAGTGGTATTCTAGAATCAGTAAACACAAACCATTTAGCAGAGGGTAATGCTAAGCATTAACAGAGTAAATCCAACAGTCTTTGTAGAGTATGTGGAAATCTAATAGCTTAAGCATAAGAGGCAAAAATAAAGGAAAAAGAAAGGCTTCAGAAAAAAGCAGAAATAGACAGAAGAAGATCAGAGTATTGGGGCTTTCAAATCCTAAATAGAACAAGATACCCAATAAGGAATTATAATAATTGGAAGTGCATAGAGATGTAGTGTCAGAGAGTGGAGAAACAAGGAACTCAGATTTAGTAGACTTGTTATACTTGAAAAACAGAATCTCAAAAGACTAGAACTAATAGTCAGAAATGAATTATCTAGAAATAAAGAATAGATGCAAGAGAGTGATAATAGCCTATTGATAATTCTGAAGTAACTTGTCAAAAATAAGGCCATGGAATGGCTAAATGGATGCTTAAACTATAATGGCAAGGTCTAGGCATAAGGAGGTGGTTAGAATGGTCCAAAGTAACATGGAGTGGTTTTTCATTAAGAATTATCAAATAACAACAAAATGTCAGAGAATTAGGGTTAGCTGTCAAAGAAGGAATGAAGAAACAGAAGGAAGTGACACTTGTGAATAGGCAACCATAACCTAAACTGCATTTGAAGGTTCATGAGAACTAGTAATACTGCATAATAGAAAAGAATCACAGCTACTCTGAAGAGCCTGAAGTAGTAAACAGGGAAATGCCAGAGTCAAGAATCAGAAGTTGAATCTAGGCACATATATCTTAAGCAACTGGGGCCAGTAACTAATGTCATAGAATGTTAAAGTGGTTTAGAGAGGCTCAGAAGTAATAAAAAACCTGCACCATAAAAAGAATAGGCCAACTTGAGGAATTAGGGTGCCCAGAAGAGTACAGAGTTATAATGGGATCATGGATGGTTATAACCTAACAGATAGCACAAGGAATAAGTTGAAGTTCCAAAGATTTCAAAAGAATCACCTATAAATACACAGAATATGCAGGTAATTCAGAGTTGAGTGTTAAGAGACAGTCTAAGCTAATCCTAAAGTAAAGGCTTGAAGAAGTGCAAGTAAGAGTATGGATATACTGTTAAAACTTTCTATCAAATATTAATATACCATTGAAATTTTATACCAGTTGCAGATATACTGGCTGGAAATTGGGATAGAGAGTCACAGGAGGCATCATAGGCCAAAATGTAACATGGACAACCTTTAACAAGATAAGCTGAAGGGTTAAAGAAGTAAGAATGATAAGGGTAAGGATATGGAAGTCCATCATATCCCAGTTATGCCCCAGAAATCCAAGATAATGAGCCAATGGGATGATAACACAGCCACTGATGTTGCAAACCCAAATGCAAATTACACCAAGCCCACAAGGCCAGCAGGTGCAATGGATGATCCACAGAACATACCTGTCATATCCCAGACCTCCAATTCAAATTCCAACCCCATTTTAATCCAGCTTACAATTGGTCTTTGCACCTAGTAAGCCACTCTAGCCCTCTGACTCCCCTCCAGGCAACTCCAGCCCTCTGTCACCAGTCCAGTCTTCCCCAGCTATGCATATATGCTTCCCACCCCTCAGTGTTATATGCTTCCCTGGGCTTTCACTCCCACTCTGCCCCATTCTGCTTCCAGTCTATTTCTGCTCTAGTTAAGTACTACTCTAGTTCCCCTTCGTCATCTCTGGACTGTTCTAATATAACTCTGTTACCATTCCCAGTCAGTTACCATTACCATCATTGTTACTATTCCTGTTTCATTTCTGTTTCTTGCTTTCCTCTGTTTCATTCTGTTATCCTTCAGTTTCAGTCTGACATAATTAAACATTGTCTCCCTGATATCTTCATTTGTTTCCTAGATATCTAGACATCTGCTTTGCTTCTGACTTTGCACCTGTCTTATTTCATTACACTTCTAGATAGTTCTGCCTCTTTAAGGTATAAGTACTATAGTTCTGTATCTTGTACCTCAGTACAAATATTGACAGAAACATCCTCTTGTCATCATTCTCACTCTGATCAAGCCTTTGGGCTTACTCCAACCCTCTGGGTTACTCCAGAGTTTTCAGCATTAAAGTTATTATGGCTTAATGTTGACTTGGGATAAGTGACAACTTTACTGTTGTTACTACCTCTATCCAACCTGAGTCCTCCAACTCACTCTGACCCTCTAGCCCTGCTGGAGATTATGATCAGCCTATTGGCTACCTTCTATAAGTCTTGATAACTCTGCTCCTTAAGACTGGACTTGATACTTTTCATCTTGTCCATTTCTCTTGTTGAGCTCTAAGCAAGCTCTCCTCTGCTATCTCCGGCCTGCCACACATCAGGACACCAAGGCTATGCCAGGGCATTGAAGCCAAGTCCTGTTTAATAAAGAACCTGCTATTTGACTACTTGACTATTTTTGAAAATCTCTGGAGACCTCCAGAGCTCATATCTCCTTCCAATGAACTTCAACCTAGTAGTAGTAGTAGTAGCAGTATTTGGGTTTTGATAATCTGTCACCTTAGTACAAATATTGACAAAAACACCAGAAAACCCTCTTGTCATCGTCCTCACTCTGCTTGAGCTCTTGGGCTTACTTTGATCCTCCAGTTTACTCCAGAGTACCTCTGAGGTTACACAATATTCTTGAAGGAGTCGTAAAGCCTCACCCTCATAACTAGGCTTGACTCTCCTTATTCTGCCTGTCCCTCCTGTTAAGCATAGAGACAGCCTTATCACCCATCCTGACATCTATGTAAATTGGGATAATGGAGAAGTGCAAGGGCACATCATATAAGGTGAAGTTGAGTCCCATTCGATCATTGAAATCCTTCCTAGATTCCCCTGGAGCTCTCCAGAGCCCTCCAGAGTTCTGGTCTTCCTTCAGCATCAAGGGTTTCATTTAAAAAAGAAACTGGTTAAAAGTATACTTGTCTTGGTATAGGTTTTAAAGGTCTTTTTTTTTTAGTGGGATGGAAAGTTTTAACAATACCACTTAAGTTGCAAGGTGATGAAGAGCTTGAAGTAATCAAGAAGGCTAATGTAAAAGGAAAGTATGCCAGGGCTGACCTAAGAGACGTCACTGGCAAGATACCCACCATATTGGAAAGCCAAGGAAGTGGCAACAATGAAGTCAGCCATGTGAATGAGATGCTGGATGGTATCTACAACAGCCATGCCAAGGTCAACAAATGGAGTCAAATATAAAGCAAAGCAACTCACTATCAAATTTTACCAGTCAGGACAAATACCATGCAAGCCATATGAATGCCATGTGAGATGGAATTGCATGAAAAGGGCTGAGACATTGCTACAAGTGACATGGAGGTAGCAGATGCCCACAATAAGGTTGAGAGTAGGGAGAGCCAGATTGATAATAATAACAAGAGCAGTGGCAATACAATCACACACATGTAGGAAGCCCTAGGTGGGCAGTCAGTTGATAATGGAGGTGATCTCATACCAGACAAATCCCAGAGCATGCCACTTGAGGAGGAGAACTGGAGAACAAATGGCAGGAGTAATAAGCTTACTGCATACAAGGACAATACATCCAGGGCACTTGATAGTATGGAGAATAATATCACAGAGCCAACAATCTTGTGGACACAAGGCAACCAGCCAAAGGTTAAACTGGGCAGAGACATCAAAGGTGAATCAAATGGGAGCATTGTACATGGATGCACAGATGCAGATGATGATGAAAATGTCAAAGATGATGTCATGGAGTTAATGAAGATTGGAAACAAGGGCAACAACAATAAATGTCAGTTATATAATCTAGGAGAACACTGAGGTCAACATGAAGCCAGCATGAATGCTGAGGCAAGTGTGAGCACATAAATTGCATCACACAATGGGCCAAGTGGAGATGGCAAGACAGCAAAGTTGAGACCATCAAATGATTCTGGAGATGCAATGGGTGATGATAAATGTCATTCAGATGTACCTACAGAGTCACCTGATCAGCCAGTGGGCATAAATGAAGATGATGGCAATATCAGAAAGAAGTGCTAAAATGCACAGAATGGCAGAAGAAATGCCAGGACCTGTTATAGTGCATCAATTGAGGGAAAAAGAGAAGTTGCAACCAAGTATGAGTAGCCCACAGCACAAGCTGAAGAAGGTGATCAGCATACTTCACAAGGTGACAACAACATACTTAAAGAACCCCATAAACCACACAAACCACCCAACAAGCCTGTATAGCAAAACAACATACCCCCAAGCATCAAGCTTGAGGGGAAGTGGAGAAACCAGGTTAAGCTGAGTGATGAAGCACTCACACTGATGATGTCAAGACATGAGGAGGATGTGAGAACAAGGTCAAGAAAGCTGGAGAAGATATCAGAATGCACTAGAAAAAAGTCAGAGTAAAGAGAAGCTAAAATTTCATCTAGAAAGGCTTAAGATGAGCTAGATGACTCAAGATGTGATTTGAATGCACTGAAAGGCCACCAGCACAACATAGGACATCTCAAGGGCCACTGGAACAAGCACATCCACCAGATGAATGTGCAAAGCCACAATATAGCACCAGGAGGCAAGCAGGGCAAGTCAAACAAGCTGGAAGGCAGAGAATGCATTTGGAAGTGCAAAAACAATGCTGATAGATTCAGGGTGGATGGGGATCAATGGTGAATAGATGGCACAATGAGCAATGTATGCACTGACTTGAAACAAGTCAATATGAAGACACTAGCTGACAAACAGTCAAGTTAGCATGAATGGCACAAGAGCTTGATAAAGCACATACCAGAGCCATCCATAGCACCCTTCTATTATCACAGATGATATATCAAGCATGTTAACCCACCATGTCAATGAGAACAACTCAAGTCAATCCAGGGTAATCATGTATGCATATATTTAGTGCACAAACAAGCCATGACTTGTCAAATTAGGCAACTGCACTGATGCTGCATTGACAGTGGCTCAATGGACACAAAAGTATAATTGTTTATGGACAAATTACAGTTATTATTTGGAATTGAATTCAGGTATCCATACTCTTTTATTATTTACCTCTTTCTTTTGGGCAAGCATTTATCTTGCCAGAATTTCTGCTTGAGGGGAAGTGTTAGAATTTGTTGATTATCTACACTCTACCGCTTACATAAGCTAATAGCTACTAGTTACATTAGGATACTTAGTGACTACAAGTATTCTACAGATCAGTAATTACTTACCTATCTAATACATAGTAACTACAAGTATCCTGCAGTTTTACAGTAAGACAGGTTGTTAAAACTCTCATCCCAATAAAAGGAGACTGTTAAAACCTATACCAAGATGGGTATACTTTTAACCAGTTCCTTCCTGAATAAAACCCTTAACACTGAAAGAAGGTCAGAACTCTGAAGGGCTCCAGGGAAATCTAGGAAGGATTTCAATGGTTGAATGGGACTCAGCTTCACCTTATGTGGTGTGCCCTTGCACTTTCTGGTGTCCCAATTTACATAGATGTTGGAGGTGGGTAAGAAGGCTGTCTCTATGCTCAACAGGAGGGACAGGCAGGACAAGGGAAGTCAAGCCTAGTCATGGGGATAAGGCCTTACAACTTCTTCAAGAATATTACATAGCCTTGGAGGTACTCTGGAGTAATCTGAAGGGTCAGAGTGAGCCCAAGGGCTCAAGCAGAGTAAGGACAATGACAAGAGGGTATTTCTGTTGTTTTTGTTAATCTTCATACTAAGATACAAGATACAAAACTACAGTACTTATGTCTCAGTGAGGCAGAACTATCTAGGAGTGTAACAAAGTGAGACAAGTGCAAACTCAGAAGCAAAGCAGATGTCTAGATATCTAGGAAACAAATGGAGATGTCAGGGAAGACAATGTTCAATTATGTTAGACTGAAACTAAAGGGTAATAGGATGAAACAGGGGGAAGCAAGAAACAGAAATGGAACAGGAATAGTAACAATAATGGTAATGATAACTGAGACCAGGAATGGTAATGGAGTTATACTGGGATGGTCTGTGTTATAAACATTTTGACATACTCTGAGGGTACTCCAGATAACTCTGGAGTGGACAAGGCTTGGCTTCACCTTATGTGGTGTGCCCTTATGCTAGTACCAAGTGCCCCAATTTATGAAGGGGTCAGAAACTATTGGAGGTCTGGGATCAGCCATAGGGCTTTTTCCCAACAAGAGGCACAATGTCAAGTCATGAAGTAAGTTAAGGGACTTTAGAGTAGGGTATGACATCAAGTCATGAGGCAGGAGGGGTCTGGGGGGGGATTGTAACATTATATTATGGTTGATATTCAAACTAAAGTACAAGATACAGAACTTCAGTACTTATACCTTAGGGAGACAGATTATCTAAGAAGAGAATGGAGATATGAAAGGAGTTGTCTCATAAGCAAAGCAGGTGCTGATGCATCCTGGATATAAATGGAGATGTCAAAGGAGACAATGTTGAATAATGTTAAACTGAAACTAAGTGATAATAGGGAGAAGTGCAGTATAAAGGAACAGGAACAGAAAGTGAGGTCAGAGAAACAATGGAGTTGTATTGGAATAGTATGGAGTTAGCATAGGTAAAGTTGTAATCAATTGTTAGGTAGAAAAAGATGGAGGTAAAGGGAACTAGGAAACACACAGCTTAAAGCATAAAAGCAACCAGAGTTACATTGAAGACATAGTGGAGTTGACCCATTGGCATGGAATGTGATAGTATTCCCCTCTTAAGGCCTGAACCCCTGAAGGCTATGAAGCATGTGCTCTTGATGAATAAGTGAGTGGAGCAGGCATTGGGGTTTAGCTGGCCAGAAAACCATAAAAGCAAATACTACCCCAGAAACTTCCACACTAGTATTCCTTATCATGTCTTTATTCACTGACATTCACACCTGGTCTGATGAGCACCTGAAGGAGCGCATCGAAGACAAAGAGAAGCTTGGTGACATAAAGGACACTGAGTGGAAGTGGCAGGAAAAAGTGAGGAGAGAGGAGGAGGCTCAGAAGAAAGCAGAGAAGGCTTGGAAAGCAGTCACAGTGGTCTGGAAATGGGTGAGTATTGAAAATGGAGTCAGGACCTAGCACTTAAAACTGGCTTAAATGGAGGAACTTTACCAAGCCCAGGTGGAGTCAAGTAGTAGCAATGGCAAGAGAAGAGCAGAAGAGAAAACAGGGTGCCAGAGGTGCAATGACCAGGAACTGGAGTGCCAGGTGGGCCCAGGCAAGTCGACATCATGCCTTGCCTGTATAGAGGCAAAGGTGAGGTGTGACTGCCCTGGCCAGGAGAAGCTGAAGAGGAAGTGGAGATAAAAGGTGGGAGAGGAAGGGGTGCCCAATAGCAGGGCAGACTCAAAGAAGACAGAGAAGGGTCTTCAGCAGGTGGCTGAGGGCTATCACCTGATGGGGGTGTCAATAAGGAAGGTGGGCCAGAAGGTATGGCAAGAGGCCAAATGCAAGAACTGGCTGCTGGAGCAGCTGGTTAATGCATTGGGAACTGCATGGGTGAAGGAGACTGGAGAAGCCAGGAGTTCAGGAAGTGAGGACAGGGAGGTGGATGAGGTGATAGTGAAGCTGTCAGAACTTTGTGTGAAGGTTGGCAAAATTTCCATGGTAGACAAGGAGATTGAAAAGGTGATCTTAGAATAGGTAGAGGGTTTTGTGATTAGATCACTAGATCCACTACAGTTGGTTAATCATAAGATGGCCCAGGTTTGTTCAGATAATAGAGATGAAACTTCTCAATGATCTCTGAAGCATACCCTAATTCAGTGGCAAGGAGCCATAAGGTCTTTTTATCAGTATCCTCATAACCTAACCACTTAACCAAATATAGTAATTTGCAGTTCCTTTGCCTATTGTTACACTAGGCCTGGGTAGGGACAGGTGTAGACCTTGCTATGGAAAAAGGGGATGAAGTGAACCAAAGGTAAGCTTCAAGACAAGTGGAAGGTAACAAATGAAGTGTTGTGCCTTAGTAGTACCAGCTACACTCCCAGGGGTGTGCTGAGATCAGATGCTGATGATCCTCTGGATAAGTGCCAGGACACAAGCAGTGGATTCCAAGTATGTAGGTACAAGGAGTAGTGGAGATGTGAGGACTGTGAGATGATCACAAGGTAGAAGTAGCATGAGGAAAGAGAGAACATGAAGTATGCTACTTTATAGTACAGCTTAATAGAGTTGAAGCAGAGATCAAGTGAGTAATCATGCTGACAAATGATGAGTAAAATATCCATATAGAAATGGATGGAAAGAGATGGAACGATTATAAGTCAGCTGATTGAAAGATAGAAGGCCCAGGCAAAGGGCATAACAAGAGAGCAGTCTAGGCCAGGCTAGAATGTGAGAAGAGCAGAATCTATTGATGGCAAAAGAACAAGAGAGTACCTAAGGTGCATGAAAGGCAGAAGCTATGATAAGAGAAAAGGAGAAAGAGAGAAGAAAAGAGAAAATGTAACATTACTCCCCTGCTAGGGGTGGAAGACTTATGACACCTCAAAAGGCATCATAAAAGGGCCCAGGGGAGCTGGTGATATTGGCCCAGCCCACCTTATCAATGACATTGTCATAGAAGTCATTGTTAGTATGATATGAAGATGGAGGGGGTGACAGAGGTGCAGGAAGGCAGTGAGAGGAGCCCTGGGAATGGCGGGATCTGCGGGAGTGGCAGGAAAAGTGAGAGGAGCTGTGAAAGGAAGAGTGGGAGGACCCATGAAAGGAGAAAGACAAGGAAGACAAGGAGACAAGTGGGTTAATAACATGGTGCTGAGCTGGGCAGTGAGCTTGAGTATGTCCTGGGTGCCAATGGAGGCAGTAGGGACATTGGTATGAGGGACAGTTGATACAAATGTGTCCCAAGCAGCAACAGTGGAAACAGGTCTCATGAAAGCAAGGGTGGATCAGAGGGAGGTAACCATCACTGTAAAGGCCAGTCCACCAGGCTTCAGCACATTCAAGTGTGGCAAGTTCATCATCATTGAGAGGAGAGGAGGAGGCTGAAGAAGTGGCAGGGGTATAACCTCTGGCAGTGGCTAACTCATGCATATAGCAGTTCAAGTTGGTGAGGAATTCCCCCATGTGCATTTGATATGCAAGGATCTTGATATTGAACAGGAGTTCACAGTAAATAGATGTGATGAGGGCCTGTGCGAGAGAGACCCAAGCATGGGGAATACAGGCAAGGGCAGAAGCCAAGAGGGGAAGACAAAGAAGTTGCATGTAAATTTGGTAGATAAGCCAAAGTGGGGAGAACATGTCAAGGTGAGACCCAATGGGGACAGCAAGATGGGAGTCCATGATGTATGTCATGACCTGGTGTGAATAATCAGTGGAGAGGGCACCTGGATGAAGGGCATGCACAGAAAGTGGCAGATCAATGCTAAGGATCCCAGCAGATCAAGTATTGATAGCAGGAGGCAGGACTGGGATGGGCATGACAATGGCAGGACCAATGGAGATAGCAGGGGGTGAGGCTATGAAGTCCTCAGAAGAAAGCTTGGAAGTGAGCAAGGATAATGAAGAGGAAAAAGTATTAGTCAGAAAGGAAGGAGAAGAAATGAGTGAAGGCTCATTAGGAATATTTACAATGGAAAGTTGGGACATGGATGGGGGTGGTGTGTCAAGGGGAGTGTTGCATGAGCAGAACCCTTGATCAACAGTGAAGGCCATAGTTATGTTGAATGGCAGTTGGATTTCTTGGTAAGGTAAGGAGGGAGAGGAGTGGACAAGGGGAAGTGGCAAGGGTGGAGGAATTTATACTCATCCAAAGTGGACTTGGAACATTTCAAATTCTGTTCCGGTTCCCAGGAGTTGTCTTCTGCCAAGTATTCTTTCCATCAGATTAGGAATTAACAGTTACCTGGGGGACCTCAATGTTTTAATATCTGCTCCAATTCATATTCCTCCTCACCTTCTATAAAGTCTGGGGGGGAGGCAGGGAAGTTCTTTCTGTGAACATCATTTTCATAATAGGGCAATAACAGCAATGCATGAAAAACAGGATGGATCTTCCATGTAGATGGAAGGCAGAGGCAATAGGTGATGGGAGAAAGGACTTCCATAATGGTAAAAGGTTCTTCTCTTTTGGGAGAGAGTTTGGGATGAACAATAGCCTGTTTTAAATTGCGGGCTTCTAACCACACCTTATCTCCCTTGGCAAATGGAGAGAAGGTGGAGTGGATATGGGATACCATAGTTTGGTGGGCTAGATCATGGGCCACAAGTGCTTCATCATGAGCAGCGAGGAGTGCCTTAGTGCAATTGGCAACAGCAGGCATTAGTGATTCATCAATAATAGAGAGAAGGGCATGAGGTTCATATTCCATCATGAGATAGAATGGGGATTGCCCTATAATGGAGTAAGGATGGCAATTGTGGACAAATTCAGCATGGGTGATAGAGTCAGCTCATCTGGTGGGATTGGAGCTGCAGTAGATGCAGATATACATTTCAATCTCCTGGTTAACTCATTCAGTTTCACCATTGGATTGAGGATGATAAGCAGTGAAGAGGGAGAGATTATACTCAAGGAGTTTCCCAAGCTCCTTGGCAAAGGCTGAGGCAAATTGAGAGCCTCGGTTGGAGATGATCTTGTCATAAAGACCATATTGGAGGTATACTTTGTGAAAAAAGAGAGTAACAATGCCTTCTGCTGTGATGAATTTCTTAGTGGGACAAAGAATTACCCCCTTAGTAAGCCCATGGTCAACCACAACCAGCAAGGCATCAAAGTCAGAAGATGGAGGGAGATTGGTGATGAGATCACAGGAGATCTGCTAAAAGGGGTGAGTGGTGGTGGAGCAGATAGGGATGAGAGCAGGGTAAGAAGAATGAATGTTTGCCTGTTGTTGGCAAATGGGGCAGCCAGCAATGTAGTTGCGGACAATGGAGGTGAGGCCAGACCACCAGAACTCAGCAGAGACAAGTTGTCAGGTTTTGAGATAACCAGGGTGGTTGATGGAGGGGTGGTTGTGATATCATTGAAGAATGGTGTGATGGAGATTAATGGAGGATGGGATAAAGACATGGTTGCAGTAGGTAAGCAAACCATCAATTTCCTTCCAATCAGAGGTGCAGGAGCAGAGGAATTTCTCATCTGCAGAAGCATCCAATTTCTGCAGGATGGAGAGATAAAGGGGGTCACCATGTTGAT
Source organism: Pulveroboletus cf. rosaemariae (assembly GCA_038089275.1). Classification (NCBI taxonomy): domain Eukaryota; kingdom Fungi; phylum Basidiomycota; class Agaricomycetes; order Boletales; family Boletaceae; genus Pulveroboletus; species Pulveroboletus cf. rosaemariae. The sequence goes on from JBBPKN010000777.1 coordinate 24,570, forward strand.
GCTCTTTAATGTGGGCAGAGAGGTTAGTATCAATAAGGTTCACAAAGAGTTCAGGGGAAAGGAGTGTAACTTCCTGGTTATCCTGGGAAGTGTCTGGACAAAGGTTAGGGTAGTGGGAGAGGGCATCTGGCCTGGCAAGGGAAGTACCAGCAATGTGAGAGAGTTTCAGGTCAAAGTTGGCAATATCAAGAAGCCAGCGAGCTTGTTGTCAATTGAGCTTCTGAGAGGATTTAAAATAAGTCAGGTTTTTATGATTAGTGAAAACCTGAACAGGAGTAAAGAAGCCTAGAAGGTATTGCCTCCAGGCTTTGAGAGTGCAAATGACCATGAGAAGTTCTCAATCATAGATGTCGTAGTTCTGCTCAGCAGCAGAAAATGTCTGGGAGAGATATGAACAGGGGTGCCAGTCCTTGTTCTCATCAGTTTGGAGAAGAATGCCATCAGACACATAGGCAGAAGCATTGGTGGCAATAGCAAAGGGACAGGTAAGATCTGGCATCTGTAGGACTGGTTGGGAAAGGAAGATGGCCTTGAGAGAGTCAAAGGCTTTCTGGGCAGCAGGAGACCAAGACCAAGCCATGGATTTCTTGGTGAGGTCGAGAAGCAGACAGGCAATAGTGAAATAGTTGGGGATAAATTGCCTGTAGAAGTTAGCAAATCCAAGGAAAGAATGAATGTCCTTGACTTTGGAGGGAGTGGGTCACTGGGAAATACCAGCAAGTTTTATGGAGTCCATGGCAAGCTCACCAGGATGAACTATCATCCCAAGATATTTGACTTGGGGAACAGCAAAGGTGCATTTCTTCAATTTGAGGTGGAGGTCAAGTTCCATCATCCATTGGAGGACATGGGCAGTGCATTCCTAATGAGTGTTGGCATCAGGGGAAGAGATAAGGAGGTTGTCCATGTATATAACAAGCCATCCTTCAGCAATCATATCTCAGAATAAATCATTCATGAAATGCTGAAAAATAGCAGGTAAGTTGTTGAGACCAAAAAACATCACTGTGGATTCAAAAAGCCCCTTGTGGGTAATGAAGGTGGCTTTCCATTGGTGTCTGTCTCAGATACAGACATTGTTATAGCCCCAACAGACATCAAACTTAGTAAAAAGTCAGGCGTCATGGAGCTTGTTGATGAGGTTGGAAATAAGAGGGAGAGGATAGGCATCATGAACAGTGTGCTCATTAAGATACCTATAATCTTGACAAGGGCAAAGTTTACCATCCTTTTTCTTGACAAAGAAGAAGGATGATGCTTGGGGAAATTTGAATGGATGGATCTTTCCAGTTCAAAGGTTCTCTTCAAGGAATGCTTCCATGGCCAGTCACTCAAAGGAGGATAAGGGGTAAACCTTACCAATCTTTGGGACAAATGTGTCCTTCAAATTGATCTTATGGTCATATGGGCAAGAGGGCAGAAGGTAGTTAAGGGTTTTTGAAGTGTTGGAGAATACCAATGCAAACTGAGAATATTTGAGGGGAAAAGTTGTCTTGGGTTTGGCCTTTTCAGCCTCAATAGCAAGCTTGGTAGAGGTAATGAGCTGAGTGATGGTGATTTCCAGAAAATAAGAGGAGCAGCAATCTAAAATCCTGCTGGAGTGGCGGTCATAGAGTGATTCATTGATAGATTGCTCAGGGGTGACATAGTCCAAGTAGCAGATCAAGAGTTCATCGTGGGGAACAATGATATCTTCAAGAAGTCCATCAAACTGTGGTTTATGGATGAAGTTGATGTGATAGGTTGCATCATCAGAGGGGGGTCTGGAATGGTGAGTGTGTTTGCCATCCAGTTAATAGTGGGGTTCGTGGTCTGAAGCCACAGGTGTCCTAGAATAATGTTCTCCTTTCCGCATGCAATAACATAGTAGGAAACTGGGAGAATGGATTGTTCAAAGTGTAAGAGAAGGTTGCAAGTTCGGATGATCTTCCCTTTCTTGTTCTCAGAGTGGTCAACATTCCGAATAACAATTGGTTCATTGAGCTTCTTAGTGGGGAACTGGTTCTTCTTGATGAAGTCCCAGTCAATACAGTTGATTTGTGCTCCACTGTCAATAAAAGCATGGGTCACTACAACTTTCTTGGTGTGAGCAAAGGGGGAAACTTGAATTGCAATCTTCATAGATTTCTTTGAAGTGGATACAAGTATAGGTGCACAAGAGAAGAAGGGAGTACCTTGTGTAGAGGAGGTACTCCATTTTAAAAACCCTGCTTTTCCATCTTCTTTTTTCATTCTTTCTTTACAACTACTCTTGTCACCCCATCATCAGATTCATCATCACTAACCTCCTCAATCTTCATCATTGGTTCTTCAGCAGAAACTGTCTTGATGCAAGGAGTTTCCTTGGTGGTGGCAGGGAAAGAAGAAGCAGGGAAATTTGGGCAGGCAGTATTAATATGACTGGGTTTCCAGCATCTAAAACAAAGTTTATTCTTGATGCAGAAGGCTTTACCTGCTTTGGTCAGGCATCCCTTCTTTACAGCATCAACATCCATAGCATTCAGATCTTTCTCCAGTTTGGATGAGGTAGAGGGGGGCATGGGAGTCCAGGCGAACACACAAGGATTCTTTCACCATTGTTTTATAGAGCAGGCATGCTCCATAGTTCCTTGGAAATGAGCAGCTTTAGTATATCACTCAGCAATGGTGGAGGGGATTGTATCCAGGTTATGGATGCAACGAGATAGGTAGGATGCCAGTCCTGTTTCAAAGTAACCAATGAGGATATTGTCATTAGTAATTTTGGTGGTGATGATATGATTCTGAAACTCAGCAGTATATTCAGCAAGGGAAGGCATCCATTTGCCTTTCTTTCCCTGCTTCATCTGGGTGTTTGCCAGCCAATGGATGGCAGCATTAACTGTGTCCTGTTGTTGGAAGATCTTCAGGAATGTGGAGGTAAAATGGGAAAACTTTTCCATGGTAACAGTTGTTCTGGAGATACACTTCTTCTGGTATGTTGCAGCCCATGACAATGCTGGCCCTTTTGTCATAAACAAAAGGGCAAACACAATCTTCTTCTCATTTGAGTCATAGACCACACTGTTAATGAAAAGATAGAACTGGACTGTATCTAGCCAGTTCTTGGCCTTGGATCAATTGCCATCAAAGTGCTCAGGGGCACCAAGATAAAGTTCCATAGGTTTAGTGGTAGAAGTGGAGGAGCCAGACATGGTAATAAAGGAAGAGGGGTGAGGTTGAGGAAGTGTAAACATGGGTTAGCATCAGACTGAAGTAGGGGATGGTGGTGTCTGGGTTTGGAGGATCTGCAAGGAGGAGGAGAGTTCATGAGCAAGGTCACAGTCTTCTCATACTTCTTCTTGAGAGAGAATGAGAATATCCATGAGCACTTCTTCTGGAGTGGAAGGGCAGTCTGAAGAGAAGGGGTTCTCAGATTCCAAAGTGGATTTGAGAGAGTCTGAGGTAGAGGCATGAGGCTTACCCCAGAGAAAGTCAAACAGTGAAGGTTGTTTGGGCAGAATGGTGGAAGCGAACTAGAGCAATGCTAGCTGCAAGTAGAAGATGCTACTTCTTTTGTTACGCTAGGCCCAGGTAGGGACAGGCATAGACCTTGCTATGGAAAAAGGGGATGAAGTGAACCAAAGGTAAGCTTCAAGATGAGTAGAAGGTGACAAATAAAGTGTTGTGCCTTAGTAGTACCAGCTACACTCCCAGGGGTGTGCCAAGATCAGATGCTGATGATCCTCTGGATAAGTGCCAGGACACAAGCAGTGGATTCCAAGTATGTAGGTACAAGGAGTAGTGGAAATGTGAGGACTGTGAGATGATTGCAAGGTAGAAGTAGCATAAGGAAAGAGAGGACATGAAGTATGCTACTTTATAGTACAGCTTAATAGAGTTAAAGCGGAGATCAAGTGAGTAATCATGCTGATGAATGATGAGTAAGATATCCATATAGAAACAGATGGAAAGAGATGGAATAATTATGAATCAGCTGATTGAAAGATAGAAGGCCTGGGCAAAGGGCATAACAAGAGAGCAGTCTAGGCCAGGCTAGAATGTGAGAAGAGCAGAATCTATTGATGGCAAAAGAACAAGAGAGCACCTAAGGTGTGTAAAGGGTAGAAGCTATGATGAGAGAAAAGGAGAAAAAGAGAAGAAAAGAGGAAACATAACACCTATGATCTATTTTTGAGTTTAGAATTTCAGAAATCTCAAACTTCAGTTCACCATTGATCTTGACTGGGGGTGGAGGTGGTTGCACATGATCTGGGATCATGTTGGGAACAGAGGGTTCAAGTTGAGAAACATGAAAGATCAGATGAATGGACTTCATGTTCTTTGGAAGATGGAGTGTGAAGGACAGTAAGCCCATCTGAGCAATAATGGAATAAG
>JBBPKN010000778.1:0-28878 GCA_038089275.1 Pulveroboletus cf. rosaemariae
GATTATGAGTCAGCTGATAAGAGATAGAGGGCCTGGGCAAAGGGCATAACAAAAGAGTGGTCTAGGCTAGGCTAGAGCGTGAGAAGAACGGAATCTATAGAGACAAGTGAACAAGAGAGCACCTAAGATGCAAGAAGAGCAGAAGCTAGGATAAGAGAAAGAGGAAAAGAAGAAAGAAAAAAGGAAATGTAACATTACCCCCCTGCTAGGGGTGGAAGACTTGTGACACCTCAAAAGGCATCATAAGAGGGTCTGGGGGAGCCTGTGATATTGGCCCAGCCAACTTTGTCATTGACGTCATTACAGAAGTCATTGTCAGTATAATATGAAGGTGGAGGGGGTGATAGAGCCATGGGAGGGCAGTGGTAAGAACTCTGAGAGCAGCAGGATCCACAGGAATGGTGAGAGGAGTGGGAGGAACCATGAGAGGAGGTGTGGGAGGAACTGTGGAAGAAGGAAGAGGAAGAGGAGACAAGTGGATTAATAACATGGTGCTGAGCTGGGTAGTAAGCTTGAGTATGTCCTGGGTGCCAACAGAGGCAGTAGGGACATTGATAGGAGGGGCAGTTGATGCAGATGTGGCCCAGGCAGCGGCAATGGAACCATGCTTTGCAAAAGCAAGGATAAAAGGAAGGAAGATGGCCATTGCCATGAAGGCTGGTCCACCAGGCTTCAGCATGTTTGAGTGCAGCAAGCTCGTCATCATCGAGAGGAGAGGAAGAGGCAGAAGGAGTGGAAGGGGTGTATTCTCTGGCAGCAGCCAGCTCATGCATATAGTGGTCTAGATTAGTAAGGAACTTGCCCATGTGCATCTGATAGGCAAGGATCTTGATGTTGGATAAGAGTTCCCAGTAAATAGACATGATAAGGGCTTGGGCGAGGGAGACATGGGCATGAGAGATGCAAGCAAGAGCTGAAGCCAAAAGGGGAAGACAGAGAAGCTGCATGTAAATCTGGTAAATAAGCCAGAGCAGTGAAAACATGTCAAGGTAGGAGCCAATGGGGATGGCAAGGCAAGAATCCATGATATATGTCATGACCTGGTGTGAGTAATCAGCAGAGGGGGCACCCTGGTGAAGGGCATGTGCAGAGAGTGGGAGGTCAATGCTGAGAATCCCAGCAGACTGAGTGTCAATTGCAGGAGGAGGGATGGGAATAGGAGTGACGACAGCTGGGCCTATGGTAATAGCAGGGGAAGAGACTACAAAATCCTCAGAAGGGAGCTCTGTAGTGAGTGCAGAGAGAGGGGAAGAAAACATATCAGTAAAAGAAGATGGAGAGGATATAAGCAAGGGCTTATCAGGGATATCAGTAACAGGGAGTTGGAATGTGAACAGAGGTGGCATGTCAAGAGGGGTATTGCATGAGCAAAATCCTTGGTCAACAATGAATGCCATTGGTTACTTTGAGCAGTAAGTGGGCTTCTTGGTGGGGTAAGAAGGAAGAGGAGTGAATGGGGGGAAGTAACAAGGGTGGAGAAGTTTATACTCATCCAAAGCAGACTTGAAATGTTTCAGGTTCTGTTTTGGTTCCCAGAAGTTATTTTCTGCTGAGTACCCTTTCCATTGAATCAGGAACTGGCGGTTACCCAGGGGACCTTGATGTTTTAATATCTGCTCCAATTCATATTCCTTCTCATCTTCTATAAGGTCTGGGGGTGGAGCAGGGAAGTTCTTTCCATGAATGTTGTTTTCACAATAGGGCAATAGCAGTGACACATGGAAAACAGGGTGAATCTTCCATGTGAATGGAAGATGGAGGCAATAGGTGATTGGGGAAAGGACTTCTGTGATGGTAAAAGGTCCTTTCTGTTTGGAGAAGAGTTTTGGATGAACAATAGCCCATTTCAAATTGTGGGCTTCTAACCACACTTTATCTTCTTTAGTGAATGGAGAAAAGGTGGAATGGATGCAGGATGCCATAGTTTGGTGGACTAGATCATGGGCAGCAAGTGCTTCATCATGAGTGGCAAGAAGTGCCTTAGTGTGGTCAGCAACAGCAGACATCAGTGATTCATCAATTATAGAAGGGAGGGCATGGGGTTCATATCTCATCATGAGATAGAATGGAGATTGCCCAGTAATGGAGTGAGGGTGGCAGTTGTGAACAAATTCAGCATGGATGATGGAGTCAGCCCATCCAGTAGGGTTGAAGCCACAATAGATGCAGATATGTGTCTCAATTTCCTGATTAACTTGTTCAGTTTCACCATCAAATTGAGGATGATATGCAGTGAAGAGGGATAAATTGTACTCAAGGAGTTTTCCAAGCTCCTTAGTAAAGGCTGAGGTGAATTGAGGGCCTTGATCGGAGATAATCTTATCATAAAGACTGTATTGAAGATAGACTTTGTGGAAAAAGAGGGTGGTGATACCCTCAGCAGTGACAGATTTCTTAGTGGGGCAAAGAATTACCCCCTTTATAAGGCCATGGTTGATTATGACCAACAAGGCATCAAAGTCAGAGGACAGAGGGAGATTGGTGATGAGATCACAAGAGATCTGTTGGAAGGGGCAAGTGGCAGAGGAGCAAATGGGGGAGAGAGCGGGATGAGAGGGGTAAGTGATTGCCTTGTTCTGTTGGCAAACGGGGCAACCAGCAACATAGTTGTGGATGAAGGAGGCAAGACTGGGCCACCAAAACTTGGCAGAGATGAGTTGTTGGGTTTTAAGATAACTGGGATGGCCAATGGAGGGGTGGTTGTGGCAACATTGAAGAATGGCATGGCAGAGATAAATGGAGGAAGAGATGAAGACACAGTTGCAGTAAATAAGCAAACCATCAATTTTCTTCCAATCAGAGGTATGGGAGCAGAGGAATTTCTTGTCAGCAGAGGCATTCTGCTTCTGCAGGATGGAAAGGTGAAGGGGGTCACCTTGTTGATGCTCCTTAATGTGGGCAAATAGGTTAGCATCAATAAGATTGATGAAAAGTTTGGGCAAAAGGAGAGTAACTTCCTGGTTATCCTGAGAAGTGTCAGGACAAAGATCAGGGTGACAGGATAAGGCATCTGGCCTGGCAAGGGAGGTACTGGCAATATGGGAGAGTTGCAGGTCAAAGTCAGCAATGTCAAGAAGTCATCAAGCTTGTTATTGGTTAAGCTTCTGGGAAGATTTAAAATAGGTCAGGTTTTTGTGATCAGTGAAAACCTGAACAGGAGTAGAAGAGCTGAGGAGGTATTGTCTCCAGGCTTTGAGAGTGCAAATGACTGCGAGGAGTTCGCAATCATAAATGTCATAATTCCACTCAGTGGCAGAAAAGGTCTGGGAGAGGTACAAACAGGGGTGCCAATCCCCATTCACATCAGTTTGAAGAAGGATGCCACCAGATGCATAGGCAGAGGCATTGGTGGCAATGGCAAATGAACAAGTGAGATCTGGCATCTGCAATACCAGTTAAGAGAGAAAGATAGCCTTGAGAGAATCGAAGGCTTTCTGGGCAGCAGAGGACCAAGACCATGCCATAGACTTCTTGGTGAGATCAAGGAGAGGATGGGCAATTGTTGAGTAGTTGGGGATAAATCACCAGTAGAAGTTAGCAAAGCCAAGGAAAGAGCAAATATCCTTGACTTTGGAAGGAGTGGGCCACTGGGAGATGCCAGCAAGTTTAATGGGGTCCATGGCTAGCTCACCAGGATAAATGATCATCCCAAGATATTCAACTTGGAGAACAGCGAAAGTGCATTTCTCCAATTTAAGGTAAAGATTAAGCTCCATCATCTGTTGGAGGACATGGGAGGTGTGTTCCTGATGGATGTTAGCATCAGGGGAAGAGATAAGGAGGTCATCCATATAAATGACAAGCCATCCCTCAGTGATCATATCATGGAACAAGTTATTTATGAATCACTGGAAAGTAGTGGGTGAGTTGTTCAAACTGAAGAACATCACCATGGGTTCAAAAAGCCCCTTATGAGTAATGAAGGCAGCTTTCCATTGGTGTCTGTCTTGAATACAGACATTGTTGTAGCCCCAGCAGACATTGAACTTAGTGAAAAGCTGAGTGTCACAGAGCTTGTCAATGAGGTTGGAGATAAGAGAAAGAAAATAGGCATCACAAATGGTGTGTTCATTAAGATACCTATAATCTTGACAGGGGTGGAGTTTACCATCCTTTTTCTTGACAAAAAAGAAGAATGATGCTTGAGGGGACTTGGAGGGATGGATCTTTCTAGCTCAAAGATTCTCTTCAAGGAATGCTTCTGTGGCCTGTCACTCAGGGGAGGATAAGAGGTAAACCTTACTGATCTTTGGGACAAATGTGTCCTTCAGATTGATCTTGTGATCATATGGGCAAGAGGGTGAAAGGTGGTCAAGGGTTTTCAGAGTGTCAGAGAATACCAACATGAACTGAGAGTATTTGGGGAGAAGAGTTGTCTTGGGTTTGACCTTTTTGGCCTCAATAGTGAGCTTAGTGGATGTGTGTTACAAATGTAACAGTCACTAGCAGAAGAGTCACATGACAAGCACATGACCATGAGACTTTATTGCCAAACAAGGATAAACCCTAGGATATGGTTAAGTTGTTATTTAGATTATTCCCTTGGGTTTGGGCACAGCTTATGGTTGAATCTAGTATCTCAGATGATAGCAGCATTTCCCAATTAGATCTCCAATGAATCTGAATTTAGATTTAGATGAGGGTCTGATCTAATCTGTGGCAGATCTCTAGATGGGATCTCCTCGGCCTCATGGTAGAGGGTATGGTTTAATCTCTGCTTACCCTAGACCCTTTCCTTCCATTCTACATAGCCTCTCCATTCTACACACCTTATTTGCATGGCCCATTGGTCATATTCTCAGTAAGCATGCCCTATGCCCTATTTCCTTATTTAGTATTTTCCGGTACCCTGGAGGTGGTCTGTGTGCACTTAGATTAGTATAAGTAAAAGGTAGTTCCTTGGTTTTGGCTCCCCAGCCTTAACCACCTTTGTTATTCTTGTACATCATCTAGTGCCTTTCAATATAGGCATTTCCCTCCTAACTGGTGCTATGGCTCCTCAGGCTTTACTACCCTGAGTTCCTCACATTGCTCTTTACTCTATTCCAACTGAATCTGACAATGAAACTGATGTACCCTCTCAAGGCAGACCGTTTAGGGTTAGGATGGGTCGTTCAGAGATTGACACTGTAACAATGTGGTGAGCTGAGCAACAGTGATCTCCAGGAGATAAAAGGAGCAGTGATCTAAGATTCTGCTAGAGTGGTGATTGTAGAGTGAGTCATTAATTGACTGTTCTGGAGTGACATAGTCCAGGTAGTGGACCAAGAGTTCATTATGGGGAATGATGATATTTTCAAGGAGTCCATTAAATCAAGGTTTGTGGACAGAGTTGATGCAGTAAGTGATGTCATCAGAGGAGGCATCTGGAATGGTAAGCATGTTGGCTATCCAGTCAATGGTGAGGTTTGTGGTCTGAAGTCACAGGTGTCTGAGAATGATGTTCTCCTTCCCACATGTGATGACATAGCAGGAAATCAGGAGAATGGACTGTTTGAAGTGAAGAAGTAGGTTGCAAGTTTGAGTAATCTTGCCCTTCTTATTCTCAGAGTGATCAATGTTCCAAATAACAATCAGTTTGTCGAGCTTCTTGGTGGGAAACTGGTTCTTCTTGACAAAGTCCCAGTCAATGCAATTGATCTGTGCTCCACTGTTGATGAGAGCACAAGTGGCTACGACTTTCTTGGCATGAGTAGAAGGGGAGACTTAAATCACAATCTTCATAGATTTCTTGGAAGCAGATACAAGTACAGGTGTACAAGAGAATGAGGGAGTACCTTGCATAGGGGAGGTACTCCATTTTAAAAACCCTGCCTTTCCATCTTCTTCTTCTGTTCTTTCTTCACAACTATTCTTGCCACCCCATTATCCAATTCATCATTGCTAACCTTCTTGATCTTTGTTGTCAGTTCTTTGGCAGAGATCATCTTGATGCAAGGAGTTTCCTTGGTGGTGACAGGGGAGAAAGAAGAAGTGGGGAAATTTGGGCAGGCCATGTTCATATGTCCAGGTTTCCAGCATCTGAAACAAAGTTTATTCTTGATGCAGAAGGCCCTACCTGCTTCAGTCAGGCATTCCTTTTTTACAGCATCAATATCCATTGCATTTGGATCTTTTTCTGGTTTGGACATGGTAGAGGGGGGTGTGGGAGTCCAGGTGAACATGCAAGGATTCTTTTGCCATTGTTCTATAGAGCAGGCATGCTCCATAGTTCCTTGAAAGTGAGCAGCTTTAGTATATCACTTGGCAATAGTAAAAGGGATTGTATCCAGGTTATGGATGTGATGGAAGAGGTAGGACACAAGTCCTGTTTCAAAATAACTGATGAGAATATTGTCATTAGTGATTTTAGCTGTGATGACTTGGTTCTGAAACTCAGCAGTGTATTCAGCAAGGGAAGGCATCCATTCACCTTTCTTTCCCTGCTTCATCTGTGTGTTTGCCAACCAGTGAATGGTGGCATTGATAGTGTCCTGTTGTTGGAAAACTTTCAGGAACTCAGAGGTAAAGGTGGAAAATTTTCCCATTGTGACAGTCATTCCAGAAATACACTTTTTCCAGTATGTTGCAGCCCACAACAGTGCTGGCCCTTTAGTCATAAACAAAAGGGTAAATGCAATCTTCTTCTTATTGAAGTTATAGACCATGCTGTTAATGAAGAGGTAGAACTGGACTGTGTCCAGCCAGTTCTCAGCCTTGGATTGATCACCATCAAAGTGCTCAGGGGCACCAAGATGAAGTTCCATAGGCTTGGTGATAGAAGAGCCAGACATAGTTGTAGGAGGAGAGGGGCAGGGGCAAGGTTGAGAAAAGGTAAATGTGGATCATCATCGAACAGGAGTGGGAGATGGTGGTGTCTGGGCTTGGGGAATCTGTAAGAAAGAAGAGAGTTCATGAGCAAGGTCACGGTCTTCTCATACTTCTTCTTGAAAGGAGACAAGGATATTCATGAGTGCGTCTTCTGGTGTGGAAGGGTAATCTGGAGAAGTGGGGTTCTTGGGTTCCAAAGTGAACTCGAAAGGGTCTAAGGTAGAGGCATGAGGCTTACCCCAGAGAGAGTTGAACAGCAAGGGTTGTTTGGGCAGAATAGTGGGAGCAGACTATAGCAATAATAGCTGCAAGTTGTTATGTTTGGTTTCGGTAACAGTGTTAACGATGAGCTGCAACCCTAATCTAGGGGCTTTTGGTGACGTTTGATGGTTACGGTGAAAGATGAATGATAGATGATATAGAAACAAGGAGTACGAGTGAGACAACTGCACTAGAGGTACAAGTGCTCAAGACTGGAGAGTCTTGAGACGATAGGCTACATCTTATATAGGTATGGCTACAGTGCACAGACCAAGACCCTGATGGGAGAATTCCCATGGACCCTGAACGGCGATCAAAAAGAAGAGAAGCTTCCGTGAGAATAGCCAATGGCTGAAAAGGAGCAGTGCTTCTAAAATGGAAGAACAACAGAAATGAAAATGGGCTGAAAGACATGAGGCTAACCCTATGCCCTGGGTCTAGACCAATCATGTGACCTGTCACGTGCCCTGATAAGATAAAAGATTAGATAACCACGTGAAGAAGATAAGATAAGGTCACGTGATCAAAGTTTGAAAAATCGGACTATAACACTACCCCCTTTTTAGGTCTCGGATTCCAGATGAGACACAAAGAGAGCATTCGCTTCAGTATGGTTTTCATAGGGTTTGAACAATGAACGGAAAGTTGAGAGGTCTGTGGTGAAAAGACGACGTGAGGTGGAGAGATGTAACTTATGGAATTCTGTAATAAGATCCGGAGAATTAGCCAAATCATCCTTTGTTTGCCATATACGATCTGATTCTCCATATCCAGTCCAATGTACCAGATATTCCAATTTGCCCTTACAAATACGAGAATCAACGATATGATCAACCTCGTATTCTTCGTGTCCTTCTTCAGTGACCAGTATTGGGTCAGGGGTGAGGATATCCTGCCCGTGGAGTGAAGGTAGATATGGTTTGATGCGTGAAATATTAACCGTGGGATGAATGCACATCATAGAGGGAAGTCAGAGGCGAACAGCATGAGGGATAACATCTATAATGGTAAAGGGGCCAATCCATCGTTTGGTAAGCTTTTTTGATGGATAAGGAAGCGTGAGATTCTTTGTAGAAAGAAGGACTTGCTGCCCTTTAGTGTACGAAGGGAGCATTGTAGTGTTTTGCTTAGTCATTCTTTCTTGTGTTTCCTTTAAAGCCTCTTGCACGTCTTTAAATGATTTTGCCATTTCGCAAAGGAAGTGGGAGGAGGGAGTGATAGAGAGTGGAGCTTCGAAACCAAGTCTAGGATGGTAGGTCTTTGTGATTTCGAAAGGTGAAGTCTTTGTGAATGTCGAGTAGAAGTTATTATGGTGGTATTCAGCTATTTTAATCCAATCTGCCCACGATTCCTGTTGCTTGGCAATAAAGTTTCTTAAATACTGTTCAAGTTCCCGGTTAATTCACTCCATTTGACCATCCGTTCTTGGATGATAAGCTATAGAGATCTTCTGCTTGATCTGAAGAATCTCATTCAACTGTCTGGAAAACTCTGAAACGAATTGTGGTCCTCGGTCCGAGACTATAGAGGATGGGAGACCATGTCTCGACCATACATTGTCCCTAAATAATTCTGCTACATAAAGAGAAGAGAGAGATGAAAGGCATGGAATGAAAACAACTTCTTTTGAGAAATGATCAACTACCACCATGATGGCATTGAAACTTTTGGATTCAGGAAGTCTGGTGATGAAATCGATAGAAATATCTGCCCATGGTGTAGATGCAATGGGCAATGGTTGAACAGGAATAATAGCTTCTGAACCCTTGGACGTGGCGCATGTTGAACAATGAGAAATGAAGTTTGCGACGTCTTCCTTGAGCCCAGGCCAATAATAATAATGAGATAAAAGTTGTTTGGTGTGGTTTTGTCCTGCATGACTGCCCAATGAAGAAGAATGAAAAAGATTAAGGGCTTCTAAACGTAAAGGTTCGGGAATGAATACTTGATTTTGGTTGTTTAAATAGACCTTGCTCTCTGGACTATAACACCAGGTATCGGAGAGACTGAGGTCGGTGGAGGCTTGTTGTACACTAGAGAAAAAGGAGGAAGAGAAAGAGATAAAGCGATTGAAAAGATAAGGGGGAAGCATGACGATTTGTTTATTGGTTTCTGGTTTGTTTTCGAAATGGTCCTGTCGTCACGATAAGGCATCCGCCCTTCCATTTGTAGAACCCAGTTTGTAACACATCTTAAAGTTAAATTCAGCAAGAGTGGCTTGCCATCTTGCTTGGTGAGAAGAAAGGTCCTGGGGGCATTTCCAGTATTCGAGATTCTTGTGATCTGTCCAGATCTCAAAAGATTCTCTGCCAATTAAATAGTGTCGCCAATCGCGAAGAGTGCGAATGACAGCGAGAAGTTCCTTATCATAAATAGGATAGTTCAATTCTGCAGCATCCAAAGAATGGGAAATATAGGCTGCAGGTTGCCAAAGACCATCATCCTGTTGATAGGAGATGACTGCTCCGATGGCAACATCCGAAGCATCTGTTTCAATGTGAACCGGTTTGGAAGAGTCGGGATAACAGAGGAGCGGTTCGGATGTAAAAATGTCCTTGAGATGAACGAAAGCAGTCATGCATTCCACTGTCCACTCAAACTTTGTGTCTTTCTTGGTGAGGGAATTAAGGGGTCAGGCTATATCTGCAAAATTTGGAACAAATCTGTGATAATAATTTGCCAATCCGAGAAAAGCCTGAATCTGTTTGACGGTTCTGGGTATGGGCCAATTTCGAACTGCGCTGGTCTTGTTAAGCTGCATCTGTACCCCCTTTTTAGATACAACCATGCCCAAGTAATCAACTTGATCTTGAGTGAAGTGACATTTTGACAGTTTGAGGAAGAGGTCGTGGTCACAAAGACGACCTAATACTTTGGCGACGATTTCTAGATGTTGATTTCAATTCTTTCCTTGTGTAAAAATCATGATGTCATCGATATAAATGACAACATGTTCCCACATGTCGTGGAAAATGTTGTTCACCATGGCCTGAAATGTTCCTGGTGAGTTACACATGCCGAAATACATTACTAGCGGCTCATAAGTGCTGATTGGAGTTGTGAAGGCTCCTTTCCATTCATTGCCTTTCTTCATGCGAATGTTGTTATACCCCCATCGCAAATCGAGGGTTGTGAACATATCTGCTCCATTTAACCTGTCAATCAGTGTCGGAATGAGAGGTAAAGGATAATTGTTCTTGATGGTATGTTCATTAAGATAACGGTAATCGATTACCATCTGTTTTCCGCCATCTTTCTTTCTGATAAAGAATACCGGTGACGTCTGTGGGGATTTAGAAGATCGTATGTACCCTTTCTTCATTTCCTTGTCGACGAATTCTCGTACTTCCTTCATTTCTTCATTTGAAAGTGGAATAATATGACCCTTCTTTGGAATAAAATCTTCTTTTAATTCCACCGCATGATCCCAGGGTTTTTGGATAGGCATGTGTTCCAATTCATGCTGTGAGAAAACAGGTAAAAATTCCCATAGCTCTTTTGGTACTTCCTTCTGTAGCTGCATCTTTTCTTCTGTGGTTACCTTTCTTGCCATAAGGTGTGATTCACAATCTGCTGTACATCTAGAGAAGTTAATCGTTTTCTTTACCCAGTCGATTTCCGGGTTATGCCTTGTGAACCAATCAAAACCTATAAGAAGGTCCAATGGTCCAAGTGATGATACATAGGCGACGCTTCTTTCCCAATGCCATCACCCATTAGCTCCCTTGATTGCTATATAAATAATGACGTAAGTTGTGATCTTTCCAATGGAACCTTCAGTTCCATCAGCGTTGTATACTGTTAATGGCTTTGGCATATTTTTTTCGTGAAGTCCATGCTTCCACATGAACTTTTGATCTATAAATGTTACTGAGGCTCCTGAATCAATAATAGCAAAGGTAAGACCACATGATTCCATTTTTAAACCATTTTTTCCTTTTACTTCTCCGTCGATCTTTACACTTACCCCTAATTCATCTCTTTGTTTTCTGTTAAATAATTTGGCTAGATCTTGTCTTTCTTCGCTTCCTATAGCAAACAATTGTCCGTTAATATTTTCCGACAGAATTAAGCACCCTATTTCCAGGGCCACACTCAATCGAGACGCTGTCACAGAAGGAACTTTATTCCATTTCATAGAGGACATATTGAAAGAAGAAGGAAGATAGAACAATTTACATACTGGGATTCCCAACTCTAACCTATCAGGTTTCCCTAGACTTTTCCTGATGCGTCTTTTTGCTTCCTTTCTGTTTCAAACAGATCCTGGAAGTATGCTCAAGCCTCCTCCATACTACCCCATGAAGCTGCTGGAATTTCCTGGAATCTCGCAGCATCCGCCATATTGTACACTGGGCCTATACCAGTGGGTTCCGCCAATTGCCAACCATCCTTGTCCGGTGGCAAAAATTCTCCATATCATATTGGCTGAATGAATTGCGCTTGGGCTCCTTGTTGCCTTTGCGCCGGTTGTTGCTGACCCCTTCCAAAGTTGTTTGATGGTCAGGGTGCTGAGGGGTTAAACTGTCCCCTACAGTCTCTGGCCATATGACCAGGCTTACCACATTTGTAGCAGGTGCAGGCCTGTGTGGTTACTGGAGCAGCTCCTTGTTGGTTTACATCCATCGGGGCTCCTCTGCCCAGTTGGATGCCTGTGTTCGTAAAGCGTGGTGTCGGTTGAAAATTTGTGGGGGGGCCGCGAGAGGGTTGGAACCTGTTTTGGAATTGGGGAGCGGCACACTCAATAGCCATGCGCTCAAAGCCTCGCCCAATCGTCCTCATCTGCTCGGTAAGATCAAAGAAATCATCCTTGATACCTTGCATGATAGCTTGTTGGTATACCCTATAGTGCACCTGCTCCCTAAGCAGCTTTGCAGCATGCTCGAAGCTGACTCTGGCATCCTTTCTCAACACCTCAAAAGCTTGAAGGTATTCATCAATTGAATTACCATGCCTTAACCCTTCCAGCTTCTTCATCACATCATGGGCCATCTCTTGAATCCTAAAATAGGTTTGCATTTCCATTGCAATACCTCCGAAGTCTGGCCACGCTCCATCTCCTTTTCTCTGTCCTTGGCCGTCATATTCCGATTCGGCGTTGATATACTTTTCGAGAGTTATCTGTGCAAAACCCTCAGCCTTTCCTTCCAATCGTGAGAGCACAGCGGCGCATTGCTGCCGATTGGTCTTCCATTCTTGTTCCACTACCCAAATGGATAGAAGCGCAAACCACTTCCTTCACTTGGCCTTATCCCCGTTCCACGTGCCAGGGTCTCTAATCTTCCTCGATCCTCCCATCTTCGAAAGTTCGTCGGCCAGTGACCTCATCATATCTCCAGTGTCCATAGCTCCACATGTCCCAAAGGTCATTGTATGGATCGAAGGCTGGAAGAGGGGGAGATGGTGTGATGGCCCAGGGGAGTTGTACTGTGGGTTCGTTGGTTGGTCGAGGAGTATTGATCCTAACTCTGGTTCGTTGAGCTTGGGCGAGCTGGACGAGCTGTCTGGTCTGTTGTACTGGATTTGGTCGAATGGGGCCGACACAGTGGGCTACGGTCTGAGGGAGTTGGTTAACTGTTTTGAGTGTGGTGGACGGACAAAGTGATTTTAAGCGATCTGAAGTTGCTACTTTCCTATCTCTGGCTTTGCTCGCTGTGAAATTCTTCCTTGTCTGCTTGTCAAAGATATCAAATCTGCGCTGGAAAGATTGCCTTCCAAAATCATTGTCCTCAAATCCTAATACTGCCTTGTGAATAAACTCCTTTAGCTGTTCCTCATGTCCCCACGGGAATTCTTTTCTCATATGTGTACAGTTTTGGTTTGAAGCCCAAAGACTAGTAGAAGTCTTGAGCAAGTGTTATGTTCGGTTTCGGTAACAGTGTTAACGATGAGCTGCAACCCTAATCTAGGGGCTTTTGGTGATGTTTGATGGTTACGGTGAAAGATGAATGATAGATGATATAGAAACAAGGAGTACGAGTGAAACAACTGCACTAGAGATACAAGTGCTCAAGACTGGAGAGTCTTGAGATGATAGGCTACATCTTATATAGGTATGGCTACAGTGCACGGACCAAGACCCTGAAGGGAGAATTCCCATGGACCCTGAACGGCAATCAAAAAGAAGAGAAGCTTCCGTGAGAATAGCCAATGGCTGAAAAGGAGCGGTGCTTCTAAAATGGAAGAACAACGGAAATGAAAATGGGCTGAAAGACATGAGGCTAACCCTATGCCCTGGGTCTAGACCAATCATGTGACCTGTCATGTGCCCTGATAAGATAAAAGATTAGATAACCACGTGGAGAAGATAAGATAAGGTCACGTGATCAAAGTTTGAAAAATTGGACTATAACACAAGTAGAATATGCTACTTTTTTTGTTATGCTAGGCCCAGGTAGGGACAGGCATAGATCTTGCTGTGGATAAAAAGGATGAAGTGAACCAAAGGTAAGCTTCAAGACAAGTGGAAGGTAACAAACAAAGTATTGTGCCTTAGTAGTACCAGCTATACTCCCAGGGGTGTGCTGAGATCAGATGCTGATAATCCTCTGAATAAGTGCCAGGACATAAGCAATGGATTCCAGGTATGTAGGTACAAGGAACAGTGGAGATGCGAGAACTTGTGAGGTAATTGCAAGGTAGAAGTAGCATAAGGAGAGAAAGAACAGAAAGTACACTACTTTATAATACAGCTAATAGAGTTGAAGTGGAGATGAAATGAGTAATCATGCTGATGAATGATAAGTAAGGTATCTGTGTGGAAATGGATGAAAAGAGATGGAATGATTATGAGTCAGCTGATAAGAGATAGAGGGCCTGGGCAAAGGGCATAACAAAAGAGTGGTCTAGGCTAGGCTAGAGCGTGAGAAGAACGGAATCTATAGAGACAAGTGAACAAGAGAGCACCTAAGGTGCAAGAAGAGCAGAAGCTAGGATAAGAAAAAGAGGAAAAGAAGAAAGAAAAGAGGAAACATAACAGAGAGCATATAATGCTGAGGGGTGGGAAGTGTACATGCATAACTGGGAGAGACTGGAATGGTGACAGAGGGCTAGAGTTGCCTGGAGGAGAATCAGAGGGCTGGAGTGGCTTACTAGGTATGAAGACCAATTATAAGCCAGGTCAGAATGGGGTTGGAATTTGGGTCAGAGGTCCAGGATATGACAATTCCCCAGAAACAGAACTTATCATCTGAGCTTGGTAAGGATGGTAAGCTCACTACTGAAGAACACAAGCATCAACTGGAGAATTACCTCTGTTTGTTCTGTGGTATTGCCAGGCATATAGCAAAGGACTGCCCCAAGTCTTCCTTCAAGGTGGCCAAAGCTCATGCTGCCAAAACCTCCACTCCAGAAACCAAACCAGAGGCCTCTGTCTTAGAGGTGAAAAAATAGTTTGCAGCCTCCAAGACTTCACACAGGCTGGAGATTGCATTGATTCTTCCCATGCTTTACTGGAGGTTAGACTTAATGTATCCATTCTTTTAGATAATGCTTCCCTTATACCTCTTGTCACCCTTGTTTCATACAAAATTCCTCCACTTTCCACCCTGATTGACTCTGGTTCTTCAGATTGCTTTGTAGACACCAAGTTAGTCAGTATCTACAATCTCCTGACTTATTTCATTCCTCCATTATAGCTCTGACTTTTTGATGGCTCTTTCAATTCTATGATTACATATGCCATTGATCTTTCTGTTTGTTTTGAAACTGGTAATATTACTCTGATGACATTTTATGTTACTCCATTGGATGAATCTAGTTACCTTGTTCTAGGACACAACTGGCTTGTTCACTACAATTTGTTGATTGACTGAGTATCAAGTCATATCTCATTCTAATCATCTAAATCAAACATGCCAACACCTTTGAGCTCCCCTCTGCAGCCTCTGGTTTCTCTGACCCAAGCTGACTTCAAACCTGATTTACCATGTTCCCCTGACCCCAAACCTCTGTTGATTGAGCTACTCAGCTCATCAGCATTCACATGTGCCTGTAGCCCCAATCCCTGGAGAGTCATCTCCATTCTGCTTTCATTGTCCCTCCTCCAGGTGACCTTTCCAGTGTTCCTCAGGAATATCACAACTTTGCTGATGTGTTTAGCAAAAGCAAGGTATCTACTCTTTCCCCTTACCACAAGTTTGACCTGAAGATCAATCTGGAAAAAGACACCTCACTACCTGTTGGCACCACCTATTCCTTGTCATCCTCTGAGCTTGAAGCACTCAGAACTTTCCTAGATAAACATCTAGCTACCAGTTTCATCCAACCCTCTGCATCCACTTATGCTACCCCTGTCCTCTTTGTCCAGAAGAAGGACAGATCCCTCCAGTTGTATGTAGATTTCTGAGGACTCAACAAGATCACAAAGAAAGACCACTATCTCCTTCCATGCATCTCTGATCTTCTTGACACTCTGAGCCATGCAACTATCTATACCAAACTTGAGCTTAGGCATGCTTACCATTTAGTTCACATTGCTGAGGGTGATGAGTGGAAAACCTCCTTCCATATGCACTATGGCTCATATGACTGGCTTGTCATGCCATTTGAGCTCACCAATGCCCCTGCAGCTTTCCAGTAATTCATCAATTCTATTTTCACTGATCTTCTTGATGTTTTGGTGATTGTTTATTTGGATAATATCCTCATTTTCTCCACTGACCAGATATCTCATACCAAGCATGTCTGAGAAGTTCTCCACTGCCTCCAGAAACACAGCCTCTTTGCCAAACCCAAGAAATGCAAATTCCATACTGATTCCACTGAGTATCTCAGGTATCAACTCTCCCCTTCAGAGCTCACTATGTCCCCTGAAAAGGTTCAATCCATCCTGGATTGGCCCAAGCCTCACAAAGTTTGAGATATTCAGTCTTTCCTTGGTTTTGCTAATTTCTACCACCACTTCATCTGGGGCTACTTCAACATTGTTGTTCCCCTGACTTACCTCACCCACAAGTCTGCTTGTTGGGATTTTGACACTTCTTGTCATGCTACTTTCCAGCATCTCAAGGATGCTTTTACTTCTGCTCCTATTCTAACCCATTGGATCTCTGATGCTCCTCTCATTATTGAGACTGATGCCTTAGACTATGCAATCACCAGAATCCTCTCACTCTGGTGCCCAGACAATGAGATCTGCCCTGTTGCTTTCTATTCATATACACTCACTATGCCAGAACTCAACTATAATACCCATGATAAGGAGCTCCTTGCTATTTTCACTGTGTTCAAGACCTGGCATCATTACCTTGAAGGTTCCAGTTCTCCAGTGGATGTTGTCACTGATCACAAGAACCTGGAATATTTCACTACATCTAAGCTTCTGACCCACCAGCAAGCCTGGTGGTTGGAGTTTCTCTCTCAGTTTAATCTGATCATCTGTTTTTATCCTGGTCATTTAGGTGCTAAACCTGATGCTTTAACTAGATAATGGGACATCTATCCCAGAGAGGGAAATAGTGACTATGCCCTTGTCAATCTGCATAACTTCTGGCCTATGTTCATGCAGGAGCAACTCACTGCATCTCTCTGGGCTTTCTCCCTAGCATCTCTGGTATTCCAGTCTGCATCCCTCTTTGACATCAAAACCCTCCATCATGACATCCTCTTGGCACTCCCTTCTGATTCCACCATCTCTACCCACTTTTCCAGTACCCTCTCATCCAACTCTTGTTGATCTAGAGATCCAGAAGATTTCTTGCATTTGGACAACTGCATCTATGTCCCCAATGCCTCTGACCTCCACCTCCAGGTCCTCTACTACAAGCATGACCACCCCTTATCTGGACACTTCAGTCAGAATTAGACACTGGAGCTTATTTGCCAAGAGTATACCTGGCCTGGCATTTGAGCATTTGTCAAAGAGTATGTTTCTTCATATACAGCTTGTGCCTGTGCCAAGGTACCCTGTTACAAACCCTACATTTTCCTCAAGCAGCTTCCCATTTCAGAAAAGCCATGGAATTCCATCTCTATGGATTTCATTGAATAGCTCCTGGCTTCCTCCAGTTACTCCACCATTCTTGTTGTTGTAGATCATCTATCAAAGCAGTGTGTCTTCATCCCTACAGATGACAAGGTGACCTCCTCAGAGCTTGCTAAACTCTTCTTACTCCATGTGTTCTTCAAACACAGAGTTCCCTTCTATATTACCTCCAATCAAGGTTCTGAGTTTGTTTCCCATTTCTTCTGTTCCCTGGGTTGAGCCCTCAAAATCTGTCTTCACTTCACCTCTGAGTATCATCTGAAGAGTGACAGTCAAACCAAGTGAATAAACCATACCCTGGAGCAGTATCTACACATTTATTGCAACTATCAGCAGAATAACTGGTCCAAACTCCTGCTCCTCACAGAGTTTGCTTATAACAATGCCCCTAATGCTATCACAGGTGTTTCCCCTTTCTTTGCTAACAAGGGCTACCATCCAAACATCTCCATGCACCCAGAATGCGATCTCACCTCTATCTGAGCTCAAGAATATGCTATTGACCTCAACTCTCTCCATGCCTTTCTTTGTGAAGAAATAGCTGCCACCCAAGTCAGATACCAAGGACCTGCAGATGCCTGATGATTTTCAGCACCAGACTTTAAAGTAGATAACCAGGTATTCATTAAGGCTAAGTACTTCAGGACTACATGGCCATTCAAGAAACTCATCAAAAAGAACTTAGGTCCTTATTCCATTATTGCTCAGGCAGGCTTGCTGTCCTTCATACTCCATCTCCCAGAGAACATGAAGTCCATTCACCTGGTCTTTTATGTTTCTTAACTTGAACCCTCTGTCTCCAATGTAATTCCAGATTGTGTGCAACCACCCCCACCACCAGT
Organism: Pulveroboletus cf. rosaemariae; assembly: GCA_038089275.1. Taxonomy (NCBI): domain Eukaryota; kingdom Fungi; phylum Basidiomycota; class Agaricomycetes; order Boletales; family Boletaceae; genus Pulveroboletus; species Pulveroboletus cf. rosaemariae. Next base: position 17,899 of record JBBPKN010000778.1, read on the forward strand.
CAAGATTGACAGTGAACCAGAGTTTGAGATCTCTGAAATCCTAGACTCAAAGATAGATCATAGGTGAAGGAACTGCAAATTACTATATTTGGTCAAGTGGTTAGATTATAAGGATACTGATGAGAAGACCTTGTGGCTCCTTGCCACTGAATTAGGTCACACTTTGGAGATCATTGAGGAGTTTCATCTCCATTATCTGGACAAACCCAGGCCATCTTATGATTAACCAACTGAGTAGTGAATCTAGTGATGTAGTCACAAGATCCTCTATCTACTCTAAGATCACCTTTTTAATCACCTTGTCTACCACTGAAATTTTGCCAACCTCCATGCAAAGTTCTGACAGCTCTGTTGCCACCTTATTAACCTCCCCATCCTTGCTCTCCAAACTCCTGGCTTCTCTGGTCTTCTCCACCCATGCCTTTTCCAATGCATTAACCAGCTGCCCCAGCAGCTGGTTTTTGCATTTTGCCTCCCACTGTACCTTCCTGCCCATCTCCCTTATCAATGCCTCCATCAGATGACAGCCCTCAGCCACCTGCTAAAGGCCCTCCTCTGTCTCCTCTGAGTCTGCCCTGCTATTGGGCACCCCTTCCTTTCCCACCTTCCATCTCTGCTTTCTTTCTGGCTTCTCCTGACTGGGGCAATCACACCTCACCTTTGCCTCTATACAGGCAAGGCATGATATTGACTTGCCTGGGCCCACCTGGCACTCCAGTCCCTGGTCATCACACCTTCAGCACCCCAGTCCCTCTTCTGCTCTTCTCTTGCCATTGCCACTACTCAACCCCACCTGGGCTTGGCAAAGTTCCTCTACCTAAGCCAGTTTTAAGTGCTAGGCTCTAATCACATTTCCAGTACTCACCCATTTCTGGACTACCACCACTGCTTTCCAAGCCTCCTCTGCTTTCTTCTGAGCCTCCTTCTCTCTCCTCACTTTTCCCCACCACTTCCACTCAGCATACTTTGTGTTGCCAAGCTCCTCATCATCTTTAATGTGCTCCTCCAGGTGCTCATCAGACCAGGTGTGAATGTCAGCAAATGAAGACATGATAAGAGGAACTAGTGTGGAAGTCTTTGGGGTGGTATTTACTTTTATGATTTTCTGGCCAGCTAAACAGCAATGCCCACTTTGCTCACTTATTCATCAAAAGCATGTGCTTCATCACCTTCAGGGGTTCAGGCCTTAAGAGGGGAATACTGTCACATCCCATGCCAATGGGCCAACTCTGCTATATCTCTGGTGCCACTCTGGTTGCTTTCATGCTTTAAGCTGTGTATTTCCTAGTTCCCTTTACCTCCATCTTTTCCTATCAAATGATTGTTTCCAACTTTACCTATGCTAACTCCATACTATTCTGATACAACTCTGTAGTTTCTCTGATTTCACTTCCTGTTCCTGTTTCTTTGTGCCTTACTTCTCCCTGTCATTATTTAGTTTTGGTTTGACATTATTCAACATTGTCTTCTCTGACATCTCCATTCATATCCAGGATGCATTGGCACCTGCTTCGCTTATAAGACAACTCCTTTCACATCTCCATTCCCTCCTTAGATAATCTACCTCCCTAAGGTATAAGTACTGAAGCTCTGTATCTTGTACTTCAGTTTGAATATCAACCATAACATGATATTACAATCCCTTAGACCCCCTTCTGCCTCATAACTTGATATTGTGCCCTATCCTAAGTCTCACAACTTATTTCACAACTCAATGTCATATCTCTTGTTTGGAAAAGCCCTATGGCCTATCCTGGACCTCCAATAGTTTCTGACCCCTCTGTAAATTGGGGCACCCAGTACTAGCATAAGGGCACACCACATAAGGTGAAGCCAAGCCCTGTCCACTCCAGAATTATCCAGAGTACCCCCAGAGTATGTCACAACTTTATAACATATTGTGAACAAATTAATACTTATGTTTCAAGTCTAGAAACACTTGATTTTCTCATTAGTTATGATTAGTTTAAACATCACAATCTAGTAATAGATTAGTAAAAAAGAACTATTGATTTTCCACAGTGTTCCAAAGACTGTGAAACTCATTTATTATCAAGATGAGTAATAGAAGAGAAAAGTTTGCAGTTGAAGAAAGAATTACTCAAAGAACTTTGGGAGTTTTTACTCATTTTCTCCCAGCATGAATTCAAAGGAATGCCCACAAGAAAACCTTGGGATCACATGGTTGAGTTAAAAGAAAACTTTATACCAAAAAAAGAACAAATTATCCCACTATCTAATGAAAAAATAAAAGAAGTACATGGATTTGTAGACAAGAAAATGAAGGGGTATATCAGATCATCAAGGTCTCCACAGACTTCACCTATATTCTTCTTCAGCAAGAAAGATGGAGGAAAATAAATGGTAATAGATCACAGGTATCTCAATGAATTTACCATTAAAAAAATTATCCTTTGCCACTAATTTCCATGATTACTGATCAGCTTAACAGCACAGATATGTTTACCACTTTAGATCTGCATTGGGGATACAACAACATTAGGATGAAAGAAAGTGATGAATGGAAAGGAGCATTTACAACTTCTTTTAGAGCTTTTGAACCCTTGGTAATGTATTTCAGAATGTGCAACTCACCAAGCACATTTCAGGCAATGGTCAATGATATTTTCCATGACATATGGGAACATGTTGTCATCTACATTGTTAACATCATGATATTTACCAAGAATAAGAATTGCATTCAATATCTTGAAATTATTGGAGAAGTATTAGATCATCTTCATGACTGTTATAATTTTTATTTGTTTTCTTTATTTTTACTTCACCCTTGCAACTCTTCACATTGTCACACCACATGACCCTTTCACATCTTCACCTTTTCACTTCTTCACTATATCACTGGTCTAGACTGGTCTAGATCATTATATCATCAGCCTCATGTTTTACCTTATGTATTTCTAGATCTCTGCTCTTGTTTTGCTATTGGATGGCTTACTGTACTATAGTTTAGGGCCAGTCCATTGTACATGGTCTGTGCACAGTTCAGTAACTTATATAAAGGAGAGGTGCAAGCCTGGTTAACTCCAGTCTTGTGCACTTGAGCTCTCAGCTTTTACAAGTCCAAGCCTCTTTTCTCTATTCTCTTTGCCTAGTCCTGTTGGCTCTAGATCAAAGCCTTCATCCAGTAGCAATCCTCAGTATTAGAGTGCCCTCAGGCCTCAGAAGACATCAGTAGTTCAACATACAAGACCTGTGTCTCACTTGCACAGGACTTCTTACTGTCAGCACTATCAGAAAAAGTATTTCTTTTCTATATGAGCCCAAGAAAGACTTATTTCTGGGGACATGAAGCTACTCTTATCAACCTAGTAGACAAAGCTATTTTAGGATTTGAAGGGGATGAAGAAAGAAGAGAAAGTTTCTAAAAAAGATTCAACAAGTTTAATCATCAAATAGAAAGAGATTTTGCAGCTAAGAGAGCTAGAGATTGTCAAGTAGCAACCACTGATTGTTTTCGCTCCCTTTGCCCCTCAGCCCTCCTAAAGGTACCAAGAAGAAGTTTTAGAACCACAGGAGCACCCTGCATTATCAGATTCTTAAGCAAATGTGTCATAACCAGGAAAAGGAGAGTTTGGAGTTCTGGTGGACACAGAGTACACTCAGTTACCAGAAACCAGCAAGTCCAGTCTGGATATCCTAGAGCCTCTTCACTCCCTTTCCAACCCCTCCTTTTTAACCCAGGAAGAGCTGAGACTGAGCTTGTTATTTGTCAACTCACCCCAGCAGTCAACTTAATCACCTTCAAAGCCAACAATGTCTTCAGATGCAACAGGATTGGCAGAGTAGCTCCAGGATCTCTTGGGATCTAAGGACAGTGTGAGAAAGATTGCCAATCCAGGAAAGTGGGATGGAGATAGAAAGAAGTGGAGAAGATGATGGGCCCTCATCACAATTTGGACATACAAGATTGATTGGAAGAATGACCACATCATGACCACAGTGGTTTTATTAAGGTTATCAGGGAAAGCTGAAGGATTTGTGCAGCTAACCTTGGAAAAGTATATTGAGGAGGAACAGAAGTTTATTATCAATAACCAAGGACAAAGGGAGATGAGAGAAATTAAGGCATGGCCAAAATTTGGAGATTTGGCCACAGAGATAAAGAAGTATTTTCACATTGATGAACTTGCTTATGAAGCCTTAAAAAGATAGAAGGCCTAAGGCAAACAGGGTCAATAGATGACTATCTCCAAGAATTTGAAGTGCTGAGAGAAGATTCAGAGATAGTGGAGGAACATGCCATGAAACTCCTGTGAGTACAAGTTCAATACAAGATTTACTCACATGCCTGTCTCCAAGGATTAAAAGAGTCAATAAGGGAGTTAAAGGAGCAGTTTAGAAGCATAGGAAGGGCCTTTGAAAGAATGGCAGTGAAAAGAGGACAGGCACCCACTAACTGCTTTCAACCAAGATACAATGCTCCAAGAGGACCTCCTTCCTCTAGTCACTTTGCTCTCAATAATCCTAACAATCAATTTCATCCTTGCCCTCAATGGCAACCTCCACCTCATTTTACTCAAGTAGGTATGCAACCAGGCAGAGGCACTCCTATGGAGGTAGATGTGCAAAAGATACTGGCACAACAAGAATGTTGGAAGTGCCACAAAAAAGAACATATAGCAAGGGACTGCAGATCCTCACTTCCTTTCACTCCTCCATACTCTGCTAGAGCTGGCACCTCAGCTGATAATAGGGCCACATTCTGGATTGTTCAATTTGGTGATTTCTCCACAGAGCCAGATAGTAATGGTTGGTACACTGCCAATCCAATTGACATGAGAATGCTGCAAGCTGAGGTAGCTCAACAAAATCAGCAAGCAAGTATCCAGGAAATTAACATGCCCTGGAGTAGTATGAAAGAAGCCAAAGCCTATTTCAGAGATAAGTTTGAAGTAGAGCAGAAAGCTAAAGCATCTTTTCAAGGGTAACTTTGATCAATTGAGGTGGTCAAGGTCCAAAGTTATTTAAATCAGGTACTGCTGTAAAATTTTTCAATTCTAGTTCATTTGCCTTAGAGGGGTCTCTTCAGAGCTTGACCATGGGCAATAACATGGTGCTTAATTCCTCACAAAAAGAAAAAGAAAAAAAAATTATTTGCAGTTTACCTTTTACAGATTTAGGAAAAACCCTTGATGTATTAACAGAAAGAGATGAGTTTATGTTGAAAACACAGGTAAAAGGAAAAGAATCATGGAAAAATATGGGAACACTAATGGCTTTGTTGGATATAGGAGCTGTTGTAACCTTTATTGACAAATGGTTGGTCAAAAAGCATAAGCTAAAACAAATCCCTTTACAGGAGGATGTTGCAGTAATAAATGCAGACAGAACTGAAGGAAGAGGAGGAAGAATACGATTCAAGGTTCAACTTCAACTTAGTTTTATTGATGCTACCAATTGTCTACATAAAGAAGAAATTGAAGCTTTAGTATCAATTCTAGGCATATGTGATATTATTATTGGATATAACTGGTTCAAGCATCATAATCCACTAATAGATTGGAAACAAAAGAAGATTTCTTTTATCAACAGGGTAGTCCATCATCAAGTAAACACTGAAATAGAAGAATTAAAGAAACAAGTACCTTGTGAATTTTGGAGGTTTTTAAAGATATTTTCACAAAAACAATCAGAACAAATGTAAACAAATGTTATAATTTTTATTCCATTTTCTCCATTTTCACTTCACCCTTGCAACTTTTCACATTGTCACATCACATGACCCTTTCACTTCTTCACCTCTTCACTTCTTCACACTTTCATCTTTTCACATTGTCACAGATCTAGGCCAGTCTAGACTGTCTTATGTTCACCTCATGTATTATTAGGGCCAGTCCATTGTACATGGTCTGTGCGCAGTTCTGTATCCTATATAAAGGAGAGGTGCAAGCCTGGTCAACCTAGTCTTGCACACTTGAGCTCTCTGCTTTCACAAGTCCAAGTCTCTTGTCTCTATTCTCTATTTTTGCCTAGTTCTGTTGGCTCTAGCCCAAAAAGCCTTCACCAGTAGTATTAGAGTGCCCTCAGGTCTTAGAAGCTCTCAAAAGTTCGACACACAAGATCTGTGTCTCAACAAATGCCAACAAGAAAACTCTGAGATCATGAAGTTGAATTGAAAGAAGGTTTAATTCCAAAAAAGGGTCAAGTCATTTCTCTCATCAATTCAGAAATGACTGAAGTTCAAAATTTTATTGATAAAGAAAGTAAAAAAGGGTATATCTGACCATCTAAATCCCCACAGACATTACTAGTGTTTTTTATCAGCAAAAAAGATGGAGGTAAACACATGGTCATTTATTATTGTTATCTTAATGATTGGATTATAAAAAACAATTATCTGCTCCCATTAATTTCTATACTCATTAATAGATTAAAAGGCACTGATTTATTCACCACCTTGGATTTGTGTTGGGGATATAACAATATTCAAATGAAAGAAGGCAATGAATGGAAAGGAGCTTTCACCACTCCAATAGGGGCTTATGAACCAATGGTAATGTATTTTGGAATGTGCAATAGTCCTGGCACTTTTCAAACTATGATTAATGATCTTTTTTATGATCTATGGGCTTTTGTTCTCATCTATATTGATAATATTATTATTTTTTCAAAAGAAAAGTCCAGGGCTGAACATGCTGCTATGGTATCTCAAGTACTGCAATGACTTATGGATAATGATTTGTTTTTGAAACCATCCAAATGCCATTTTATTCAAGAAAAAGTGGATTATTTAGGGATGGTTGTATCTAAAGATGGGGTGGAAATGCAGATGAACAAGGTTCAAGCCATTCAAGACTGGCCTATTTCTCATACTCTCAAACAAGTACAAGCTTTCCTTGGTCTGGCCAACTATTACCATCATTTTATTCAAGGTTTTACTGATATTGCTCATCCTCTCAATGATCTCATCCAAAAGAATAAGACATTCTCTTGGGACATTCCCCAACAAAAAGCTTTTGTCACTCTCAAGAACATCATGAGCACAGCTTCTTTCCTTGTCTACCCCAACTCTTCCAAACCTGTTCAAGTCAAAACAGATGCCAGTGATATTGCCACAGGAGCTGTTCTTTCTTATCTGGTTGATGGTGCTTGGAAACTGGTGGCCTATCTCTCTTATTCTCTCTCTCCAGCCAAATACAATTACCCTATTTATGATAAAGAATTATTAGCCATTATTCATGCCCTCAAGAAATGGCAACATCTATTAATTGATCAGGTCCAATTTGAAATTTGGACCAATCATCAGGCTCTCAAACACTGGAAGAGACTGCAGGACCTCTTGGGATATCAAGCTCAATGGGTAGAGACATTCCTGGAGTATTATTTCACCATTGTCTACAAACTGGGCACCTCTAATGGTCAGGCTAATGCTCTTTCTCAATGAGTTGATCATGATATTATTGATCATGAACCCAATCAACAAGTTGTTATGCTCCCTCCCTCCTGTTTTGCTCCCCTCCCTGCACAATCTGCACTCCTTTTAAACTCTTTCCTTCTTGACATCATTGCAGCAACAACCTCTCTTTTGAAGGATGACCTTCCAGGATTGTGTTATAATTCAGATGAAGAATATCTAGTTCATCAAGAAACAAACACAATCTTTATTCCAGAAGAATTAAGAATGGAAGCTTTAAGATTATGCCATAATTCTCCTATAGCAGGACATGGAGGACAACAACAAACATTACATATGTTAAAAAGATTTTTTTATTGGCCACAGATAACAAAAGACACCTTTATGTATATCAAGTCCTGCCAAGTGTGCTCCCTCATGAAGGGTTCACAAAAAGCACCAGCAGGAAAACTTATTCCTTTACTAATTCCTTCTGAACCCTGGAAAGATATATTAACAGACTTTATCACAGGACTTCCATTATCAAATGGATTTGATGCAATATTGGTAGTAGTGGACAGGTTCTCAAAAGAAGCTGTTTTTATTCATTGTATTTCTTCAAAAACTTCTTCCCTTGATTTAGCTAAACTATTTAGGGATCATGTTTGGTGTAGACATGGTCTACCAACATCCATAGTTTCAGACAGAGGTCCACAATTTACTTCAGCTTTTACCAGTGACCTTTGTAAATTTTTAGGCATTTCACAAAAACTTTCTACTTCTTTTTATCCTCAAACAGATGGACAAACAGAAAGAATCAACTGGGAATTAGAGCAATATCTTCATCTTTTCATAGCCAAAAACCAAGACCAATGGGCAAAATGGATCAAGATGGCAGAATTCTCCCACAACAATGCATTCTCATCTGCCATACAAAATACTCCTTTCTTCATTACAAAGTGATATTGTCCTCACTTGGGTTTTACTCCAGATAAAACTTTGAATGCATTTGCAAAAGAAATCCAAGCAACACATCAGGAAATCCAACAGGCTATAGTCCAAGCACAGGAAAGAATGAAAAAGCAAGCAGAGAAAAAGAGATCAGAGGTGCCATTATATAAAATCAGGCAGAAAGTATGGCTTTCCACAGAACATCTGAAACTTCCCTATCCTTCTAGGAAGTTATCACAAAAATGAATTGGACCATATACTATCATTGACACTATGCCCAATGCCATTAAACTGCTGCTTTCAAAAGAAATCAAAATTCATCCTATCATCAATGTTTCTAGAATAAAACCATTCCATGATACTCTACCTACACAACCCATCATTCATCCAGATCCAATTCATGTCACAGAAGATTGGAAAGCTGAATGGGAAGTCACTTATATTGTGGATTCTAGATTGAAGAAAGAAAACTGGAGTATTTGATTCATTGGAAAGGTTTTGATGAAGTAGACTGCACTTGGGAACCCAGTGATCATCTACACAATGCTTCACAAGCTGTCAAAGACTTTCATCAACAAAATCCTTCTGCTTCACAAAGAACTGTCTCTTTTTCCTTTCAAGATTTCTGCTCTCTTTTTCAACCATATGACACTTTCACAACATCTGTCCCTCTACTGACCTCTTATCTGGAATCCAAGAGCTAAAAACAGGGTAGTGTTATAATTTTTATTCATTTTCTTCATTTTTACTTCACTTTTACAACTCTTCACATTGTCACATCATGTGACCCTTTCACTTCTTCACCTTTTCACTTCTTCACTATATCACTGGTCTAGACCATTACATCATCAGCCTCATGTTTCACCTCATGTATTTCTAGATCTCTGCTCTTGTTTTGCTATTGAATGGCTTACTGTACTATAGTTTAGGGCCAGTCCATTGTACATGGTCTGTGCACAGTTCAGTAACTTATATAAAGGAGAGGTGCAAGCCTGATTAACTCCAGTCTTGCACACTTGAGCTCTTAGCTTTCACAAGTTCAAATCTCTTGCCTCTTTTCTCTATTCTCTTTGCCTAGTTCTGTTGGCTCTAGATCAAAGCCTTCATCCAGTAGCAATCCTCAGTATTAGGGTGCCCTCAGGCCTCAGAAGACATCAGTAGTTTGACACACAAGACCTGTGTCTCAATGACCATGACCTTTTTCTTAAACTATTCAAGTGTTACTTTATCCAAGCACAAGTTGATTACTTGGGAATGGTTGTGTCTAAAAAGAGAGTACAGATGCAACTAAACAAGATAAGTGCAGTCCAAAATTGACCCATATCAAAAACAGTCAAGCAAATTCAGGCCTTTTTAGAATTAGCAAATTACTATTGGCATTTTGTCCCAAATTTTGCTAATATTGCTTGCCTCCTCAATTCTCTAATGAAGAAGGATGTCAAATTTGAATGGACATCTGCTTGTATGGCAGCCTTTGTTCATTTAAAAGAAATTTTCACTTCTGAACCCCTTCTTTGCTATCTCAACTCTTTAAAATCCATTTACTTGGAAACAGATGCATTAGATGTTGCTATTGGTACTGTCTTATTTTATCAATATAAAGATGATCTTTGAGGATCTGCTGCATATATTTCCCACTCTTTGAATACAGCTGAATTAAATTACCCCATTTACAGCAAAGAGTTACTCTCCATTATTCATGCTCTCCATAATTGACAATATTATTTAATAAAACATGACTATTTTGAAATTTGGACTAATTATAAAAATTTGGAATATTGGAAATGTTCACAAGATCTTTTCCCATATCAGGCAAGGTAGCAGGCCACATTAGCCAAATTTAATTTCAAAATAATTTACAAATCAGAATCTACCAATGAAAAAGTAAATGCTTTATTCTGTTAACAAGATCATTTTGATGATAAACCAGAACCTAACAAGCAAATTGTTATGCTCCCTTCTTCTATTTTTCAATGTATAGTTTCAGTTTCTTCCTCTTTTTTTACCCAGATATAGCAAGCATTAGTGGATTTGCATCTTTTTCCCCACTGGTATTATAGTTTAGAACACAAAGTATATTTAAATCAAAACAAACAAATTTTTATATCAGAATCACTTCAGATTCAAGCTTTAAATCTATTTTATTCATCTTTCTTGAATAGTCACTCTGGTCAGGATTGCACCAGATATTTATTAGCTAGGTTTTATTATTGGCCAGGTCTTCATGAAGATGTTGCATCTTTTGTTTCTTATTGTTCTTCATGCACAATATCTAAGGGATCTAAAGCTACTATTCCAGTTCATCCTTTTTCTACTACTTCAGCATCTATTACAATGTCAATATTGAATGTTGTGCAAATAAGACAGAACTCTAATCAAGGGCAGAGCAATGTTGATGTTAGTTTGATAAGAGTAAACCAATAGAGTATATGAGTGAACACTGTACTAGATAATACAAGTGCTTAAGACTGGGGCTTGAGATATGCTAGAGCTATAGTATTTATACTCTATAGAATGGCACATGAACCAAGATTCTGATGGGAATATTCCCACAGACCCTGAGGTACCATAAAAAAAAAGAGAAGCATTTGTGAAAACAGCCAATGGCTGAAAAGAAGCAAAGCTTCTGAAATAAAAGGAAACAGAAATGAAAAGCAGACTACAGACATGCGGCT
>JBBPKN010000779.1:0-28846 GCA_038089275.1 Pulveroboletus cf. rosaemariae
ATCGAACATCGGAAATGGTATGGTTTAATGGGGACTCAATTTGCGTGAGATATTGCAGAATCTTGGCTTCGCTCTCTCCCACGAATTTAAGATATCCGTGCCAGTCACCGGCTTTGTTCACGATCATAGCAACGTGAGGACGCTGGGCATATGCATCAGTCAAGGCTCTGCCGTAAGCAAGGCTCCGCACCCTCTGTGAAATGAAACTAATCCTGTAGTTCATCTCGTTCAAAACATCTTGTATATCCTTGGTCCCCCAAGCATCTATTCCGACTCGGTTGTGTGTCCCGCTGGGTCCTTCCATCATGGGCTCCAAGACAATACCACGGTGACTACTATCTGTCTTTGTTCTTGCCGCGTGTGTCGAGGCGAGCGTCGGGATATCTTTTGCAAACTCCTTGACATTGCGCAGATTATCCTCCTTCATTTCATCCAAGTCGCTAGCCAATGCCTTGATCTGTCCTGACATATTGAACATCTCATGCAAAAAGTCCACCTGTTTTTTCCTGCACTTGAGATCGAAGTCTTTCTGGTGAATCCAGACCTATCCACCTGTATGAGTAACTTGATACAACAAACTCATGAACTCTTACATCACTATTTCCATTGGAGTTGTCTGTACCTTCCATGTTTCCCAAACTAGTTTGCATCACAATATACCGCGATGCGACCATCTCAGCGTTGACATAGATGGCCACTACAAAAAAAGTTCGCCTGGAGGTGGTAGGTGCCAGGAGATAATGACCAGTACGGGCAATAGCGATAGCCTGAAGAAGCATCCGGAAACGATCAGATTCTTGCTTTTCTGACACGACTTCAGATATAATGAATGGAATTTCATGAGAAGGGGAAATGACCATACAGTCACTCCTAGGAGTGAATCTGTACACATCATTTGGTGCTGATATGGTGTTCACAAATATTGGAAAATCCCACGATTTCTCCCTGTGGGACTGTTAGTAATGTGGAAGCACAAACAGGAATCAGGACCTACTGATGGAACATGAAACTGGTAGAGCTCGTGGAAAGGAATGGGGGCTGCATAAAGAGAAACATGAAATTGGTGGCCTTAAGGGCAGACGAGCTCTCCTTGCCCACTACCTTCTCGACGTATTCGTCAAAGCATCGCAAGACATTATGGAACGCCACATATTCGAACAGATTGGTCACAGTGTGGTCCCTAGCACCACAATGTGCGAAGATATCACCAAGCTCCTTGTAGCGTTGTGCAAGTTTGAAATCTGGTTGCCATTCATCAGTCCTCTGGAGTGATTCCACATCAACATCTGGAGAGCACTACAGCATAAAGAAAGCATGCCTTGTACAAGCGTTCCTTTGCCAAAGCTCCTTGAATCACCCGAAACTCAGAAGGCAGTTCAATGGCATTTTTCGTGAGTTTACCACGGAGCAAATTACGCTGCACATCACGTAAACTCCATTTATGCAGGCTGTAAACCGTTACTCGTAGACACTTGGAGAGCTCGGAGTGATGCTGTTCTAGCATCTGAATTGGAATGAATACTGAAGGGGCAAATGCTAGATCACTCAAAGTCTAGAGTTAGTCGGTGATGCTTACTGCCAGGAAACTCAATCACTATGTAGAAATGATCATACTTGAGTTCTTCCGCCAGTTCACATACCCTTGTTGTGGGGGGGACGAGTACCATGTTGTCCCTATTTAAGCAGGCTTGCTTATTCTCGTCTACATCTTTCATGAGAAGTACTGGTTCTTTCAACTGGTAGAAGTGGCAATCCCTGTATGAAAGCTGAGCAGGTATATTCCGAGCTGCATTAGGGTCAACACGAAGATCATCGAAAAAAGCAGCAAGGTGATAATCAGACTCGGTTTTAATCCACACTGGCTCATTCCCAAGAAGAATCCAGAATGAGATTTTGGCTATATATAAAAAAGAGCAGGAAAATCAATACAATTTTGTAGACGAAAGCTGAGAAAACTACTCGCCCATCACACTTGAAGTGTCGTAATAAGGGAATATTGTCAGGATGCAGGTACCTGATGGAGTGGACAAAGCAGTTTTCGATTACTGTTTACTAATATTTACTAATATTTATTCACTCTTTTGCAGTGACTCGATCTAGGTAGTATTCAAAGCAACTTTACATGGCATAGCCTCACAAACCAAAACACATTGCTTTCTTCCACTTTCCAAAGTCAACAATGTTGAGACTACAGAATACTGCAGGAAACTTGTAGTCACTAAGTATCCTAAGGTAACTAATGGTCCGATGTAGCTATTAGCTTATATAAGCAGTAGTAAGTAGGTAATCAACATATTCCAACAAACAACAGTGTACCATTGATGAATATGTCTTCGGCAAGGACTGGTGCATAGTAGTTCTGACATGGAGTACTGATGATCTGGAAGACTCAACAATAGTGCTCGATATTGGTAGCTCCACTGCGGTTTGGGCAGTCGCATTCCATCCTGATGGAAGGTATCTATTAAGCGGGAGCGATGATGGGATTCGACGATGGCGATTTGAAGATGGCGAAGAAGTTGGCAAACAAACGGGAATGCATGTGAACGCTGTGTCAGCGTCGAATGACCACAAGTGGGTAGTATGTGGGGGTCGCAGCGGCACAAGTGTGTGGGATGTGGAGCTGCAAGAAAAGGTCATCGAGGTAGAAGACGGACACTGGGTGAATGTCACCGACATTTCCCCGGATTCGACCAGCTTTGCCACCGGCACCGATGAAAAGGAGGCGAATATTTGGGATATCACGACGGGAAAAAGACTTGTCGGCCCCCTCCAACATGATGGACGGGTCAATGGAATCAGGTTCTCCCTGGATGGCGAGCACATTGCAGTTTCCTGCTATAGAGGCTCAATCTGCATCTTTGACAGTCACAATGGTGGTGCAACCATCATGTAACGCACATGCACACTCGGACTTGGACTGCATACGTCAGGACTTTCTTATGACGCATGAGACTGCATCATACCACACAGACGTCATACCCTAGTCACAACATATATAGAGAGGCAACCGTCTTCCTGTAGATCATTCTTACCGAATCCCCACGTCCTTGCCCGTTCCGTCTCTGAGTGTTCCCACCATACGGTGGCGTTGCACATCACCATTGAAATTATCACTCCAATATTTTATTATGTTAATCCGCTCGCATGGTCTAACAGTGGTCAGCAAATTTTTGCAGCGTCATATGATAAGAACACGGTCGACTGTTTTGCCATGTCCACTGGATCCCGAATTGCCAGATCACCGACTCTCTGCGACGTCAGGTCTGTCGCTCTAGCAACAAGTGGCAAATTCATTGTCACCTTTGCACCGAAGTTGATCTTGATCTTGGACACATCAGCACACACTCTTATTGGTCCTGCTATTGAGGAGGATGAAGGGATATGATCAATCTCCATATCTCCGGATAATGGATATCTGGTGACTGGGCGAGATGATGGGAAAATCATTGTGCATAACCTCAAACATATTTTTCCTGATTCATATGGCCCTTTCCATGTAAGCGTATGTCCATTTGCGATGTTGGCATATTGGACAAGCATTAACTCATCTCCTATCATCACGTTAGACACCTGTTCGCAAAGGACAACCAGATGAACAGCCTGTGACATCGGGTGGCCATGATAGCGAACCTTCTAACCCTGACCCAGTGGGATTTGCTGCTCTGTCATCGTGAGTGGTGCTGACCTGGTTATTCTGCACTTACATTAGGGAGAATATGGGAGATCGGGCCCAGTCATGTCTGGGTCCCATGGTGAAGATGGTGATAGTGATCTCCTCGAGGTATCGTTTATTTTTCCTCTCTCGGGGCTAATTTTCACGATTGCACAGGTCGATGTGCCATTTGGTAGGCCCGCCGCTCAATTTGATTATGATCAGGTTGGTGGTCACTACATTCTTCTCTTTCCTCTGTGTTGACCCTGGTGTAGCCGCCATCTCCAGCATTGTCTGTCCATCCTCACGAGAACTCTGCTCCGGAGGAAGGTTATCGGTCTGCAAAGGCATCTCAGGGCATTCTAGCACTCAAAGGGTGGCTACAGATGAGGAACAAGAGTAACAAGGGCCTGGCCCCGGATCAGCACGATCGAGTTCCCACAGAGTTACGCTCATCAATTGGTCGTCAATCTGCTCCCCAGCCTGCAGTGAGAGAAGATGTGTCAAACGGGAGATCTTCATGGATGGCTGCAGGCAGACGCAAACGAGTGAGTAGACTTTCTTGGAAGATACCCGGATGTGTTGGATCTAAGATATAATTTCAGCGTGCAGTCGCAAAATACATTGGAAAACCAGTGGTCGGTTTTGTCTCGGGTTTATGTGTGCGTACTCATTGGAAATTGATCCTATTGTAGCCAAAATTGCCTCCTAAGCCTGCTGACCCCAGCGATCCGAATATGCATGCTTCTGGTACCGGCCAAGACTCTAGAGATCAAGCACAGGCAAAAATAAATGATTCATCTACACCCCTTCCCGGGAGAGTCTGCCTAACAGTATGCATAATTCCTTTGACTTCACTTATTGGATTGATTGGGTGATATCAGCGAGAATCACGCTCGACCGTCCTTGTAGTCGCATTTCCCTCATGGTTGTGTTGTGGAGGTACAGGGGATGGGACACATTGATCCAGGTGATCTGATATAACGTGTGCAGATAATATCCCGAAGTGTGAGTATCTGGACGAGTTCATGTTGTCTGACAGTGCCACCAAGCACCTCTGATAATGCTATTATCTGAGCACTTTGTTGGAGCAGCCTGTATGATGTTGGTGCATGCTTATACCTCCTTTAGGCTTATGTTGTGAAGGCTCAATAAGGGACCATCACACAGTCCAACTGTTCTGAGCAGGCTATGTACGCGACTATGATACGTTTTGGCCAAGGTATCGGAATCTGCTTGGTTATCATGTCTTACTAAATCACGAGTTATGCATACAAGTTCGTGTGTCCTAAACTCGCTGTTAGTAGTCTAAATCGACAGGTTTAATAATGGATTGAGCTCGCTAGGAACGTTTCGTTTCACATTACTGAGCGAGTCTGCCACTGTGGAATCCGGATGAAAGTTGATTGGCCTGAACTGTCGTGGCACAGACCTAAACAGTGATTCCTTGTCAAAAAAATTCACTAGCAGAACATGATCAAGTCAAATCCGTCTCAACGATGCCTGTCTATGACGAAGAGCCAGCTCCTCATACTGTCCTTTGTACGCAACAACAATACCGATGAGTTGCAACATATACACTCACACCAATCCATTTTAGTCTCCCTGATACATGTCGAGAACAACGCGTTCAGACGACCTCTCGTTCCACCATGGCTACATGCTATGCGGCCACTACTCAAGAACCAAGCGTAATACATGCCTATAGCAGCCCGAGAACTTGGCATTAATCGTCCCAAGGCATTGCTTAGAGTCACTGGCCGTGTACGCCATTTCTGCCTCTAAGCAGGCTGTAACATGGGCGCTGTAGTGCAAGAAAGGGTGTGCATCAGTGGTTGTAGGAAGCATTTATATCTGGCAAATTCGTCACTTCTAATCGTTACGAGGGATAGAAATATACTAGTTACGCGTCGAGTCACTTCCCGCTAGCCCGAGCTGGCCGTCAACGTCTGTCATGGTACTGCAGGTGTTCCTGAATCTCCCCGCCATCATTCTTGTCAACGGGAACACCAAACATATAACACTTCAAACACGCTTTAGGTGAGGGAAGTGTGAGAAGACGAGATGCATTCAATGGTACCCACCTGCATACCACATCGGTATGATCTGTTTGCAACACCTCCGCACCGTACTAGAGAGCAATCTCTGGCGTCACTGCAACTTTCTGAGAACGACTTTGACGCTATCTATGTGCGATCAACCGAGGACTTGTCGTCTGAGAGGTTTTAGGTCATTAATGCGTCAATAGGACATGTGCAAAATGCGATTATTCAAGTGCGTTTGTGGTATTCCAGCTATCCAACTTCAAGTGAAATACGTGTACGTATAAATGTGGGTGACGTAGTTCGGTTTATGATAATACGTACAATTGTCTCTCGTCTTGAGAGATCGCTTCCGTGGTACAACCGCTGTTGAGGCGCGCGTCTTGTGTATCGTGGGTGGGCCTATCGTGGACCGCCAGCTCGTTGTGAAACAAATGGTGCAATCAGGGCATGACAAACACCCGAGACTCCAAGGGAGACGGTATGCTCGTCGATGAGGGATGGTTCACAAGGCCACCTAGTTAGAATGCAAACATAATAAGCGCCAAGGGCACGGGTCATATCATGTTGACCTCAGTTCGAGTATCATGTTGGTCGTCACTGGAAGTTGTTCGTCCGTCCGGTTGGCCCTGTCCAGAGGAATCCCATCCCAATCCAGCTCTGAGCTACCAGTAGGCGCCGTCACTGCTCAATCAAAGTACCACGAGAGGCGCGAGGTTGACATTGATCACGATGGCATGGAGTGCCAAATCTTGAGTTCTAGTATGTTGACTGTCCGCATGAATACGGTCGACTTCAGCATCAAACTCGTTTACGACTTAAGGGACGGCTCGGGAGTATTCCCTTCATTTCTGTCGACGTGTCCAGTCACGACTTGCTTGCCGATGCCAGCACTCGGGTTTATTCCTTCCTAGGGCTCGGAGAGATGTTTTACTTCTCGTCGTTGCCTAGTACGTTGCTGGCATTGTCCTTGGTTAGCCTTGCCACTCCGCCAGCGCTGGCCGTGGTTTCCTCGTCACCGACATCGTTCAACGACCCATTCCGTGCTATCGTCGTCATACATCGCACTCAGCAGCCAGAGCCACCATTATGCTGCTTGAAGCCACCACCAACCGTCCATCCTCCAGAAGGACCTGAAGACGTTCTGCTTTCGTTCGAGGAGTGGAAGTCGAAACAACCCCACGCCGGTTTGCGGAACGTCCCCACCAAGCCTCGTGTGGATACTTCCGACCATGAAACTCCAAGTAATGCCAACAACGTCCAGAAGACCGACGCCCTGCCGATAGACACCCAGTTATCCCTCGATCTATCGTATCCTACTAGTGACGACACCCTCCCACCATACTTCCGTGTACCCATCACTGACAGGTTCAACTATGCCAACATGGACTGTTCCGCACGTATACACATGGCCCATCAATCCGCCAAATCTGCCTCGTCGATTCTTTCGTCCACAAAGGACAGGTACATGCTCTCCCCGTGTAGTGCCGAAGGCCAGTTCGTGGTGGTGGAACTCTGTGACGACATTCGAATCGATACGGTGCAATTGGCTAATTTCGAGTTCTTCAGTGGGGTGTTCAAGGATTTCTCCGTGAGCGTTGCAAAAACGTATACCGGTACGGACGAGGGGTGGACCAACGCTGGAACGTATCGTGCAAAGAACGTCAGGGGTGTCCAGGTGTGAATTTTTTGGACTCTCGGCTATGCTTCTCGGTCTAATCATGTGGACAGTCTTTCCATCCGCCGACGTCTTTGCGCGATTTTTACCGGTACATTCGAATCGACTTTCATTCACATTATGGGCATGAGTATTATTGTCCCGTCTCCCTACTTCGGGTGTATGGGCTCACTCATCTGGAAGAATGGAAATGGGACATGTGGCAGGCTGAAAGCCGCGCGCGACTGAAGGATTCCGCTGCACAGCGATCATTGGTCGGAGAACACCCAGCAACGAGCAATGGCACGGATACTAGAGTGGTATCTGGTAGTGGTACGAATGCGTCCACGACTGAGCCCGGGCCCGCCGAGACCCGCTCAGATGTCACCTTGCTGTCATCATCTGTTGAAATAGCGAGCACGCCCACTCACCAGATGTTTTTCTCCCGCAGTTCGCCGTCGACACCTTCTGAATCTTGGAGACGGACCTCTGACCCCGTCGTCGGCGTGGGAACGTCGATGTCGAGCACTGGAGATGGAGAGCAGCGGACGGCACCGCCGTCCGCGGGACTGAACTCGATAACGGAGGCAATCTCGTCGCTCTTGTCGGTGTCCTCACCTGCTTCTGTCATTTCACCCACCGTACCTGCGGCCGAGTATTCTCATCTCCATTCGCACGATTCTGAAATACACATGTCTACCACCGTCTCGTTACAGCCAAGCGGCTCTTCGATACCTCCGTCGGTTCAACAGACTGCCAGTCACGCTCAGTCTTCGCCACAGTGGAGCGGGGAGTCCATTTATCGAACGATCATGAATCGTTTGACCACCCTCGAAGCGAATCATACCTTGTACGCACAGTATGTGGAAGAGCAAACTGCTGGCGTGCGAGAGGTGCTAAGAAAACTTAACGAGGAAGTCGGAAGGCTCGAGAGCATTGTATGTATCCTCCGACTCTGTTAATACATCAGTGTGTTAACAGGATCGTGGCATTCCCCTCAGAGTCGGATACAGGCGCAGATGTACCAACGTACCGTTCACGAATGGGAAAGACAGCGGCTGCGACTGGAACTCGAACACGGCGAGCTGCTCGCCCGCGTCAATTATCTCTCGGATGAGGTGAGATTGCTTTCCATCCTTGCCGGAGCTTTCCTATCGCTGAAATGGCGCAGGTCGTACTCGAGAAGCGGCTCGGCATTGCTCAACTCTGTCTACTCCTAGCGGTACTCGTGTTTATCGGTCTCACGCGTGGTGCCCCTGCTGGACAACAGCACCCTCATCCAACGATGCATCGATCGACGCGAGGATCGGGTGTCCGTACCCTCAGCTTTGGGAGTAGTACAGATGGTTGGAACTCGTTCAGGCGACGAAGTTGCAGCCCGACGGGTCAAAGTGGGAGAACGAAAACTGAAAAGACCATCGGTGACCGTTCACACTTTATCATCCGGGGACCATTTCGCTGAAATAATAATCCTGACGACACAGCACCAGACGACCGCTTGCTGTTCTCGAGTTCAGATCCCAAGCTTGAGTTATTGAATGCGACCGCTCAGAGCCTTCAACATGCGACGAGGGCTGCCAAGTTTACTATCGGAGCGACAGCGGGGCCGTCGCACAAGCGCGCACATACACATACGTCATCTACCTTTCGTACACCCACGAAACCCCGTCCACTAATGTTGATCGATCCAAATACGCTTCCTCGGACGGAACCCATCGTGCGGTCACACTCGTCCTCTACATCAGGGCAGCCTCACGTGCGATCTGCGAAACACTGGGCGCGAACAGCGCACCTGCACGAAATCAAGGTTTCTCGTGAGCGGCGCGGCAGTGGCGGTGGCGGTGCGAGACGGTCCGCGATGTACAAGGATCGGGAGAACGACGTATTTGATGAGTCAACTTCCCTGTCTCCTTCGCGAGCCGGGAGCAGAGGACCACGGGACGTGTTCCGCAGACCGTTCACTCTGTTTGGGGCGGTGCGCCATTCGGAGGAGAGCACGGACGCGGACGCGTGGATCGATACGGACGTGGATGTTGATGACGACGAAGACGAGGATGAGGAGCACGAGGATAAGTACGACGTGCCTGTTGCCGAGGGGGCAGTCATATTGAATTCACCGGAACGCAACATATTGGGAGAGATATGATCGTAGCCAAGCTTGAGGTTGAGAGACGATCTGCTTTTCACCGCGAAGGGTCGGCACTATGTACTTCGTCACGGATGTCTTACCTTGTTGTTCGGTACTAGGTGTTGTGCGGAGTCTTCCCATGCGCCTTGGGAAGTTGGTTGCACCTGTGTTAGTACTAGCATACGGATAATCGATCTAGTTTTTTTTTTTCGAAGGGGAACAACTTCACATCGTTCTTGGAAGAAGGGGGAAGAATGGCGGGTGCTGCACCTCCACGTGTGACGATCTGATATCTCTTCGGGACAGGAAGCCTAAGGATTTAGGTCCGGGTGATGTGCAAGCAAGATGGACGGTCAAGAATCGTTCGCACTAAAGTCTATTTTGAGAGGTGCAATGCAGAGGATATCACACTATACACAAGGAGACCTTGTAGGTATTGTTCAGCCAATGAATGTAACAAGTGTATAGTAGCCTCACCTCAGTTTCGTATGAACGAAAGACTGAGGTGCAACGTGGCAGTGTCCGCACTCAAAAGGACGACGCAATTACGTAAGGAAATGTACGGCGTATGTCTCAGAAAGAGAGGAATGACGAAGGAGAAAAGGAGAGTGAAGAGGAATGAAATAAATAGAGTAAAATTTCAACAGTCTACACTCTTGACATGTCCACCTTCTCGAGGGCTGCTGGGTGAGCTACTGGGCGCGTTACCCCACTGAGTCAATACAAAGTTGATGATTTATGCACCAGTTAGTGTTCTGCTGGCCTGGATTGAGCTCAGTGGGACTCAGTGCCCAACAGAATCTTGAGCAGCTCAGATTCAACCCAGCCTGGCTCAAGACCCAAGCACTAACACATTGGTCTATAACTGTTAAAACTCATGCTGGAGTAAGCAGATACACAGATAGACTTCTATCCTTATCTGTGTTAAAAGGGTATGCTGTGTTGGAATTGGTTGATTACCTACGCTCTATAGCTTACATAAGCTAATAACTACATCGCACCATTAGTTACCTTAGGATACTTAGTGACTACAAGTATCCTGCAGTTTCCTGCAGTTTCAACATGCTGGTCTATATATTTAGGCAGTTAGCCCTTACATGAGGTGAGTATAATTTATTTATGGCATGTAGTAAGTGTGGGCTTACCTCCAGTCAATAGTATTGGACTGGAGGGAGCAGGAAGGAGCAGTTGTGTCAATGTAGCCATGATCTAAAAAGGAAATATAGTGAACATAGGTAAATGTGGGTCTGTCCATGTCTGCCATTTGGCCTGATCTCTGACACACCCCCTTAGGCTGGATGTAGTGCTAATTTGTCAATCAGCCTCTTGTGTTTGATTTGTGTGAGGGGTTTTGTAAGGCTATCAGTGAGCATTTTGGTGGTGGGCACATGCATGAGTGCAAGTGTGCCATTTTCAACTTGTTTACATACAAAGTGGTAATGAACAGGAATGTGGTAAGTGCAAGAGTGAAAGTGGGGCTCCTTTGTGAGTAAAATGGCACCTATGTTGTTGACAAGTATTTTGGTAGATCCTGACACATGTGTGGTAATGCCAATGTGATTAAGGAACTGGCATAGCCAAAGTATCTGCTTGACCTCATGTGCTAGTGTCATGTATTCAGCCTTGGTGAAGGATATGGTGATGGTGGCTTGTTTCTTGCTATTTCATGAGATAACTGCATTGCCAAGGGTAAATATATAGGTGGAGGTGAAATGGTGGTCATTGATATTGTATGCCCAGTTTGCATTGGTAAAGCCAGTTAGCTGGGTTGAATTGGCACTGCTGATCTGGCCAAGTGTAAGCCCCAGTTTGCAGGTCTCTTTAAGGTACTGGAGGGTATGCATTAGTGCTTTTCAGTGTGTTTTCCTGGAGTTTGCACTGTATTGGCCTAGCTGGCTGACTACAAATGCAATGTCAGAATATAAGACAATGGAAAGCCATGTGATACTGCCAAGCACCTCTCAATATGGGTATTTCATCATTTTGCTCTTCTCCTCCTTTGACTATGGGCAGTCCCTTTTTGAGAGGATGAGGCCCTGTTTCATGGAAGTGGAGGCTGGTGTACAGTCACTTATACAGTGTTATGAGAGAAGGATGTCAATATATTGGGTTTGTGATTGGTGGTGGTGCAATTGTGATGGTTATCAGTAATGCAGAATCCTATAAGCCAGTCTAAGTCCTTTTCCTTTATCTCAAATAGATGATGGAGGAGGAAACAGGTGTTGGTGAGCATTTTTTAGAGTTAGCAACAGTAAGGGCATTGTTTACATGGATTGTGGTGATCATTTTCCCTTTTTCTGTTTCTCATGTGTATACAGCATAGTCAGAGTAGACATGAGTAAAGCCATTTGTCATTAGCTTTTGGTTCATGTGTCTGTTTCATAAGTAGGAGCCTTGTTTAATACCATATAAACTGAGTAGTAGTTGGGCCACTCTATTCATGCCATTTTTGAAGCCCTTGGGTTAGTACATATAGATTTTGTGATCAATTTTGCTGTATAGGAATGCTTTGGTGATGTTGTCTTGGCCTTGGTGCCAGCCATGTGCAGCTGTGTAGTGTAGAATGGTATGCAGTGAGTCAAGGTGAATAGTGAAGAAGAATATGTCACTATAGTTAATGCCAGGAATTTGTGAATATTCTTGGGTAATGAGGCATGCTTTATAGCATGTTATTTCTCCATTGGGACCCTGTTTGATCATGTATGTCCACTGGCATCCAATAATCTTGCAGTCTTTTGGTTTGTTAACCAGTTTCTATATTTCACATTTCTATAGCATCTTGAATTTCTCATGCATTGCTTTTTACCATTTGTTAGCATTAGAGCCTGAGGTGGCTTCTCAGAAGTTCTGTGGGGTTTCTTTTCCATGGGCTGTGAGATATGCCATTTGTGTAATTTGACTCATGGCTATTGATTCCTTGGTAAGGTACACTGTTTCCCTTTCTTTTTGTGTCTCTTAGTCTATCTTTTCTTTTTCCTCTTCTACTTGCTGTCTGTCTGCTGCCTCTTTCCTCCAGATTGGGCAAGTGACTTGTTTGGAGCATCAGAGTAAGTCAGAGGCTTCAGTAGAGTTGTCATTGGTGGATAGTGTGGTTCTGGAGATGATCTATTGTTATTTCCTCAGTTTAGGTGGCATTGAAGGGTTAGTTAGGCACTTTATTGTTATCTGGCTGGCTGAGGACCTTCTTATAGGTGATGACATTTCATGAAGTGGTGAACTGGCATTTAAAAGGGGGCCATACTTTGTAGGCTTTGGATCCACATTTGAAGCCATATAATATTCCATCTATTAAGTGTGTGTTGAGTTTCTGGTGGTATTCAGGTGGTATACAGACATGGCAGTGAGATCTGAAGACATGAAGTGT
The DNA here is from genome assembly GCA_038089275.1 of Pulveroboletus cf. rosaemariae. Lineage (NCBI taxonomy): Eukaryota > Fungi > Basidiomycota > Agaricomycetes > Boletales > Boletaceae > Pulveroboletus > Pulveroboletus cf. rosaemariae. Next base: position 12,847 of record JBBPKN010000779.1, read on the forward strand.
TTCCACACTTGGTTTCCTCCTATAGAAGACTTCATTTGATGTGGTTTGTGTTAGTGTGCAGGTTGGGTAGTAGTTATGAACATAGTTTGTGAAATGCAACTAGAGATGCATTGATCTAAACCTAACACCTAATCTTGGTGTGTGCTGACTGATCTGATCCTGAGTAGAGCTCTTATGCTAGTGGCTCTGAACTAGGCAAGAATAGCAAAAAAGATAAGAGCCAAGAGATAACAAGAACTGAAAGGTTCAAGTGCACAAGACTGGGAAAACCCAGGCTTGAGCTAACCTCCTTATATATTGCTACAGTATGCACACAGACCATATAAATGGTACTGGCCCTAAAGTAATGTACAGTAAGCCAACCAATAGTGATAAAGGAGTGGGGACCTAGAAATACATGTGCTAAACATGAGGCATGACATTAGAGTCTAGATTGCTCTAGACTTGTGCCATGTGAAGATGTGAAATGGTCATGTGATGTGACAATGTGAAGAGCTACAGTAGTAAGATAATAAGTCCAAAAAGAGTAAAATTGAAAAAGTGCATTATAACAGTTTGCATACTCATGTGCCTCTGGCCAGAAGCCTCTGGATAGTCCTGCATTATATAGCATGGTAAGAGTGCTCTTATGGGTAGCCTGGTTGAAGCATTCTGCAATCCCATTTTGTTGTGAAGTGTGGGAGATGAAGATCTCATGGGTAATTCCTTTTTCTGTGAGGTACTTCTGTAGGGTAGCATTAATAAATTCACCTCCCTGGTCAGAGTGGATGGTCATTATCCAGTGACCAGTAAGAGTTTTGAGTTGTTCAACAAGGACTTTGATAAAGCTGGGGGCTTTATTCTTAATGCAGAGATATTTCTTCCATTTTTTCCTGCTATAGTCATCAACAATGGCTAGGGTGTATACAAAGCCCTGAATGGATATATTAAGGGGCCTTATATGTCCATGTGAAGTCATATGATAGTATTCTTGGCAGGGAATGGTGCTTGGTGATGTTTTCCCTTTGCATATCCATTGCATGATAGTAGTTCCCCCCTGCCTTGTAGGTCAAGGCCAGTGACTAGCTGGTGACATTGGAGGTATTGTATTCCTTTTAGGCTGATGTAACCTAATCAGGCATGCCATAGGTCAAGATTGGATGGTGGTTGGGCAGCAAAGGCAGTATTATAGTAGGCATTAGAGGGAGTGATGGTGCTATTGATTTTGTAGAGGTTGCTATATAGTTGGCCTTCTAAAACAACCTTATCATCTGGGTTTGTGATAGTAAAGTGACTATTCTGTTTAGTTATTTCCCTCCCTTTCCAGTCCATTTGGCTTTTAAACATTAGATTGTCTTGGGCATTTGGGCAGTAGCTGACATTGGTTAGTTTGATGGTTTGATCATGTTTGCCTCTGACTATTGTGGTTACTAGGACAGTGCCAGTGTTGAGTACCTGGAGCTGTGGGCCATTTTTGACAATGCCCTTGATAAAGTCAATTGATGGAGTAAATGTGCTGAATGTGGTATGCTCATTACATATGTGATTGGTTGAGCCACTATCCAATATCCAGCTAAAGTGGAAGTGGATGAAGCTGTCCATGGAGTAGCTGACAGGATCTGAGTCTGATAAGTCATTGTCTAATTTATTTTTGCTTTTCTTAAGGTTAGTCATGGCTTGATTTGCTCTTTTGTCCTTTGATTTGGATTTGGCATTGTCTCTTGTCTTCTTTTTTTTGTGTTTTGAATCTTTTGACTCTTTTGACTCTTTTGACTCTTCTTCCTTTGCCTTCTGTTTCTAATGCTTATTTTTTTCTTTTGACCAGCAGTTTTTGGTCCAGTGGCCTGAGATTTTGCAGTTGTTGCAGTATGGTTGGCTGGAAATGGGTTTGTGGCTATGTCCATTCTTGTTTGACCTGAAGTGGGTAGCCTGGAAGCTGGATTTGGTATTCTGACTGGTACATACTCTGTGTTCTTCCCAGATGTGGTGTTCAACTTCAGATGAGATATAGCATGCTGGTAGGGCAGAAAAGACATAGCTCCATGTGTTTGGCATGAAAATGTGTAAGAAGCATGCAAATAGGCAGTCATCAATGTCTTTATTCATCAGAATAAGGTTACAGCAGTATGACTTCATTTTTGCATGGTGTGCAGCTAGATTCTCTCCATCTGTGTAGTATATGGTGGCTAGTGAGGTAATGGATATAGTCCAGTCCATGGCTGTTGTACTTGCATACAGCTAATGTGCTTCAGCTCAGATTTCTGCTGCTATAGGTAGATGTCCCAGCTGATTCTGCACCTTCTCTGTTATTGCTGCTATGAGTATGGAGCTGACAAGTAGGTTTGCCTTCTGCCAGTGGGTATAGTAATGTTGTGTCTCCTGCATGAGTTCAGATGGCCTGATAAACTAGGGGTCCAGGTAATCATGGAGATTATGGTTTTCAGGGCATATTATATGGTGCCTGTCTATGTGGCATAGTTGGTTTCTGTGAGTTTGGGTTTGAGTCAAAACAGATGGGTATATTTTGATAGATCAATACTTTATTTGAGAATGAAGTGGGTTTCATCCTTAGAGTCTGATGGTTTATCTAGAAAGTATTGTGTTGATGCTCCAGAGTGTGAGAATATGTGGAATGATGATCTGTGTGGTTATGGAGGGTGTAGTTGTCCAGTGGGTACATTGGGAGTAATGGTAGTTTCATTTCTTGGGAATACTGCAGGTCTGAGTTTTCCCACTATCTCACTGCAGGCAGGTTATCTGCTATCTATTGCATCAAGGGACATTGTGCTATATAGGGCTCATAACCTGTTGGAAGACTATGCTGGTCTATATGTTTAGGCAGTTAGTCCTCCAGTCAATAGTATTGGACTGTAGTGTTTATGTACCTATATGTTTAGACAGTTAGCCCTTATATGAGGTAAGTATAATTTATTTACAGCATGTAGTGAGTGTGGGCTCACCTCCATTCAATAGTATTGGACTAGAGGGAGTGGAAAGGAGCAGTTATGTCAACATGGCCATAATCTAAAAAGAAAATATAGTGAACATAGGTAAATGTGGATCTATCTGTGCCTGCCATTCAGCCTGATCTCTGACAATCTGCTTCATGAATGGAATTCTTATTGCTAGAGAGTAAAGGTCAGATTTTAGCACCTTGGTGATATATAAATCTAAAAAAAGATCATAACTTCAGAGGCTCCAGAGATTTCTGGAGATTTTTGGAAAGGTTCAGGAAGGGTTTCATTGGTTGAATGGGACTTGGCTTCACCTTATGTGGTACACTCTTGCACACATTAGTGTTTCAATTTACAGAGGGATTGGAGGTGGAGAAAAGAGCAGTCTCTATGCTCAACAGGATGGACAGGCAAGACAAGAAGCATCAAGCCTATTTATAACAAGAGTGGGCCCTTTAGGATTCCCTTAGGGATATTATCCAGGACTGGAGGTTCTCTGAAGTGAATTGGAGGGTTAGAGATTAAGCTGGGAAGCTTGGGCAGAGTAAGAATGAAATCAAGATGGGGTGTCTTTGTCAATATTCATACTAAGGTATAAGATACAGAACTATAGTACTTATACCTTGGAGAGCAGGTGATCTAAAGAAGGAAAGAAGATATAAAGGAAGTTGTCTTAGAAGTGAAGACAGATATCATTGCAACCTAGATACAAATGAAGATGTTAGGGAAAACAATGTCAAATAATGTCAGGATGAAACTGAATGATAACAGGAAAAAGTGAGAGGAAACAAGAAACAGAAATAGAAACAGGAGCAATAACTGTAACTAGGAGCAGGACTAGATACAGAGTTATAGTAGAGTAGTCCAGAGAAGATGAAGCAAAAACTAAGGTAGTACTTAACTAGGAACATAGATTGAACTAGAAATGGGAATAAGGCAAAGCAGAAGCAGAGGTCTGGGGGAGTGTATGCTGATGGAAGGGTAGAAAGTATACAGATATGTAGCTGTAGTGGAATAGAGTGAAGATAAAGGGCCAGAGTTGCATGAAGGGGAGTCAGAGGGTTAGCATGGCTTACTGGGTGCAAGGACCAGGTGCAAACTGGGTCAGAGTAGGTATCAGAGGCATGGGATATGACAATAACCATGTATTCAATAACTACTTACAGTAACTTCCAAAATTGATTCAATATATTGCAATTTTTGAATGTTTGTTTAATAGCTCACCAACAAAAACAAATAATGTCAAAGTATAGGGGGACTGTGGGAAGAACATGCCAAGGGCAACACAATAAAAAAAGAACTATGTAATTTAAACATGTCATTGAATTAATTTTGTAATTGGATGGCACAGAACAAAGTATGGTAATTCTAGTACTTTATATTGACCCCCTTGGTCTTGATTATAGCTTGGATTCTTCTAGTCATACTTTTAATCAAGTTCTGACATACAGTGATTCAAAAAACTGTCCCAATATTTGCATGTTTTGCACTAAATGCAATGGCTATCAATAACTACTAATTATCATGCTAGGCTATGAGTGTATGAAATGCAGTACTTGCTTTTGGCTTTCTATTGGTCCAATGATTAAAGCATTTGGTTATATTTTGGTAACATGGCAATCATATCAAAATAATAACTTATTGGAATAGTTTTTTGACTTTGAATTTCCATTACATATATTGGACCCTGAAGTGCTGTAAGATAATTATATATCTTAGGTAAGTAATATATTATGTCACTATTATGTCACTAATTAGCCTGCAGAATATCATCTTTCTTGTCTCTCTTGATTTTTTTGTAGAAAAATTACATCTTAAACTGATCTAGAGAAGTCTACTGTGGCTAGGGTCCTTCAGAAAATCCAATCAGAGAATGAAAATCATCATGGTGGTCATCCTTCAAAACTTTCTCCTACCAACAAGCATGCTATTGTTTAATATATTTTTACTAAAAAGACCAGTAATGCAGTTTAGGCCACTTATTTCATCAATTCTATTGTCAGCACTCCTGTCTGCCCACAAACAGTCAGGAATACCCTCAAGGAAGCTTCTTTAAAAGCTGTGGTAAAGAAGAAAAAATATTTTTTTTTGCTATTTATAGAAAAAGCAGGTTGGCCTTTGCTCTGAAGTATTAGCATTGAACTGTGGAGGACTGAAAGAGGGTGATTTGGTCAGATGAGACTAAAATCAATAGGATTAGATCAGATGGACAAGAATATGTATGAAAAAAGAAAGAAGAGGAGATAAGTTCTAAAAAGATCAAAGATATAGTTAAGTTTGCAGAAGAATCACTTATAGTATGGGGCTGTATTGGATGGAATGGTATGGGAGTTTTGAGTGAGGTTGAGGGAAGGATGGATTCTGAACAGTATGTGGCAATTTTAGAGGAAGAATTGTTGCAGAGCATGGAGAATTCTGGAATTCCTTTAGATAAAATTATCTTTTAGCAAGATAATGATCCCAAGCATATCTCTAGAAGAGCTCAAATCTGGTTTAAGGAGCAAGATATCAAGCTTCTGGATTGGCCTGCTTAATCTTCAGACCTTAATCCTATTGAACACACTTGAAATCATTTGAAAAGATGTCTTTCAGGTTATAAGAGGGCATCTACAGGAGTTCATCAATTATAGGATAGGGTGGTGGTAGAGTGGGAAAGAATTTCTGTGAAGAAGTGTCAAAAATGGATAAAAAGCATGCCTAGAAGAATTCAAGCAGTTATTAAGGCCAAGGGAGGTCATACCAGGTACTAAATACCATATTCTATTTAAAGTTAAAAAACTGTCCCAATAAGTTGTCATTTTGATATAATTGCCATGTTATCAGAACATAACCAAATGCCTTGATCATTGAACCACTAGAAAGCCAAGAGCAAGTACTACATTTTATACACTCATAGTCTAGCATGATAATTAGTAGTTATTGATAGCCATTGCATTTAGTGCAAAACATGCAAATATTGGAACAGTTTTTTAAGCCACTATATCTCTGGCTCTACATTGTTCCAAACTTCTGCCACTCTTTTTCAAAAATTTCAAACTTCTTTAGCCTATGTTATGTACTTACAGAGTTCTTTTTTAATGTGATTCCATAGATGTTCAATGGGATTAATATTTGGAGACTATGGAGGTCAATTCAAAACAGTGATATTAAGGTCTTTTAAAAACTTCCTGGCATTGTAAGACTTGTGTTTAAAGTTATTGTCTTGCTGAAATATAAGATTTTTCAGAGAAATCCCAGATTCTTCTATACTGAACAGTAAGCAGTTCTTCAAAATGTTCATATACTAATTGACATTTATTCTTTTCTCAATCTCTGTAAGTTTCCCCACATTATTCTATTTTATATATTTCCATATTATAATATTTCCTTTATCAAACTTGACTATTGTTAAGGGTCCAACTCTAATCCCAAAGGCAGCAGCCTTGAGAAGTACCCATACCAGCAGACTAGAATAAGAGTAATAACAGCAACAAGTAAACAAATGCTTTAGATTGGAGAATCCAGTCTAAAGTCTTGCCCTTATATTCTATTAGCTAATATACATGAACCATGTCATGTGGCATATATGAGCTAGATAAATAAAGGAATAAAGCATAGAAAAAGGGGCTAAAAGCGAAGCTAAATAGAAAGTGTACTATAATATAGAGTAAAGTAAAAAGTAAACCTTAACTAGTGGTATTAGTTCATAACAACTATCTCTTGGACTTCTCTTGAAGTTAATTCCTTTCCCTTTTCCAGTCCTCTATAGTAACTCCAAAAACCAGCCTAATATTTGACTCTAATGAAGAATTTAAAGTATTTTGCACTACCACATGGGAATCTTGCTTAATGGTGGTGAAATAAAATATAGTAGAGATCCTTGGCTATCAAACAATCCTTGAATCATGTGATATGGGCCAGAGGTAATAAAGATATTATTATAATGCATATTTTCTTTCTTTTTATTTTATTTTATTCTTTACCCTACTTTAACTCTTCACAAAGTTATATCATGTGACTTCTTCACATCTTCACAAGGCACAGATCTAGACTGGTCTAAACTTGTTATAAACTGGCTTATGGATGCTATATGCTCTAACTCTAACCCAAACTGCCTTGGAGTTATGCTGGAGTCAAAGTCAGATTTGAATAGAAGTGAAGGTGAAAGTAATAGATGCCTAACCCTAGATAAGGTATAGAACTTAAGAAAAAAGAGTACTTAGGATTGCTAGGCCTAAGAAGCATAGAATAAAATATCTGGTACTTATTAAAATGCTTAAATAGCTAAATAAACAAGTGCTCAAAGCTAGGGAGCTAAGAGCTACATGAACTGGCCTATTTATACTATCTAGGGTGGTGTACAGACCACCAAGCCTACCAGGAATAAATACTAATATGGAAACTGGGCATAGAGCAAGGATAGAGGATATGACAAATGTGCCATATATATCAAGGGATGAAATGAAAGAGAAGTCTAAGAATGAAAGGGAAAATTGCAGGTTAATGGATATAAAGACAGTATCTTAGCCTTAAGGCTGAAAAGATTCCATCTGGATCTTTGCCACAGATCAGATCCATCAATCTAGAATCAGATTCTAGATCCAAGATCAGATGTCATCTAAATTAGATCAGGAGATACCATTATCTGAGATCTTGCTTATCTAATCCTGTGCTAACCCTTTAGTCAGGAATACTCTAAGAGAAACTAATCATAGCCTAGGATTTAGCTCAATATAGCATAGAGTCTTATGATTATATGATAAGCACATGACTCTTGTATATCCAAACTTGTTATTTATAACAAGACACTGATATTATACCTTATATTTGCTATATATATTTCCAGATCCCCACTTTTTTTCTGCTATTGATTAGCTTACTATACATTAGTTTAGAGCCAGTCCATCTTATATAGTCTGTGCATATCCTGTAGCAATATAAAAGAAGGCCAGTACCAGCCTGGGTTTTTCCAGTCTTATACACTTGAGCTTTTCTAGCTTTTTCAAGTTCTTGACTTTTCTTTATTTTCTTGTCTAGTTTTGCAGCCTCTAGTTTAAAAGGCTTTACTCAGAAGTTCAGCATTCTTAGGCCAGCCCAGCAGCAGCAGCAATGCTAAGAAGGTGTTTTAAATATAATCATTTTAAAATAAAGACCTTTTTAGACTGGTTTATGTACTTTTGATTTAAATAGTGAAATTTCCATTAATTCAAACTATATATAGTGTTATTTGATGCTATAGACAATGATATATATACAAATAGTATGTCTGAGTTTTAAAATATTCTCACATATCTTTACTTCATATCTCTACCATTATATAATCTTTTATAGCTGATTAAAAGGCTACTACTACTATTCTTACTAGATGTTAAAACCAGGCTTAATCCCTATCTTGGTTCCTTGAGGACCAAACCCTTATTGCTAGAGAACAGAGGTCAGGTTCTGGAGCCTTGTTGATTTATGAACCTGAGCAAGAAACATAACTCCAGGAGCTCCAAAGATGTCTGGAGATTTCTGGAATGATTTAGAAAGGGTTTGTAGGTTGAGCAGGACTTGGCTTTACCTTGTGTGGTGTGCCCTTACACTTTTCAACATTCCAATTTATGGAGAGATTGAAGGTGAGGGGTGAGCACTCTATGCTTGACAAAAGAAATAGGCAAGACAAGGAGTGTCAAGCCTAGTTATAACAAGAGTAGATCCTTTGGATTTCCCTTAAGAATATCATCTAGGACTGGAATCCTCTGGAGTTACCCAGAGGGACAGAGGGTTGAGCTGGAAAGCTCAGACAGAGTGAGGATAAAACCAAGATGGGGTATTTTTGTCAATATTCATACTAAGGTATAAGATACAGGACTATAGTACTTATACCTTGGAGAACAAGCAATCTAAGGAGGAAGGGAGATGCAAAGAAAGTTATCTACTAAAGCAAAGGCAGATGCCATTGCAACCTGGATATAAATGGAGATGTCAGGGGAGACAATATCAAATAATGTCAGGATAAAACTAAATGGTAACAGGAAGAAGCAAGAGGGAACAAGAAACAGGAACAGGAACAGGAATAGGGACAAGAATAATATCTATAACTGTGAGTGGAAACAGATACAGAGTTATCTTGGAGTAGTTTAAAGGTGATGAAGTGGAACTAAGGTAGTATTTAACTGGGAACATAGAATGAACTAGAAACAGGAATGGAGCAGAGTGAAAGTGAAAGTTCAGGGGAGTGTGCACTAAGGAAAGGAAGGAAGAAATATGGGCATATGGCTGCAGTGAAAAAGAATATAGACAGAGGACCAGAGTCACATGACAGGGAGTTAGTGTTATGAAGTGACACTCCAGCACTAGAACCAGTCATGTGACATTACATGATTGTGCACAAGATACCCCATTTTAAGCTTAACCCTAGTCTGTGGTCTAGTTCTTTTAAAAGTATTATTTCTTTCCCTTAGCAGTGGTCATGTGACCATAAATCACCTGACATAGATCTTCCCAGGATCTTCCCTGAAACTGCCCTCCATCTTATCTCCATGGATCTCATCTAATCTAAGATCTGGATCTGGATCTGGATCCTAGATGCATCTGTGGCAGATTGTTATAAACATTTTGACATACTCTGGGGGTACTCTGGATAGCTCCAGAGTAGACAGGGCTTGGCTTCACCTTATGTGATATGCCCTTATGCTAGTACTGAGTGCCCTGATTTATGGAGGGGTCAGAAACTATTGGAGGTCCAGGATAGGCCATAGGGCTTTTTCCCAACAAGAGGCACAATGTCAAGTTGTGAAGTAAGTTGAGGGACTTAGGGTAGGGTACAACATCAAGTCATGAGGCAGGAGGGGTCTGGGGGGATTATAACATCATGTTATGATTGATATTCAAACTAAAGTACAAGATACAGAACTACAGTACTTATATCTCAGGGAGGCAGATTATCTAAGGAGGGAACAGAGATATGAAAGAAGTTGTCTCATAAGCAAAGCAGGTACCAATGCATCCTAAATACGAATGGAGATGTCAGAGGAGACAATGTCGAATAATGTCAAACTGAAACTAAGTGATGACAGGGAAAAGCATGGCACAAAGGAACAGGAACAGAAAGTGAGATTGGAGGAACAATGGAGTTATATCAGAATGGTAAGGAGTTAGCATAGGTAAAGTTGTAATCAATTGTTAGATAGAAAAAAACAGAGGTAAAGGGGACTAGAAAACATGCAGCTTAAAGTATAAAAGCAACCAAAGTTGCATCAGAGACATAGCAGAGTTGATCCATTGGCATGGGATGTGACACAGATCTACAGATTGGATCTCATCTGTGGCAGAGATCTCTGTCCTCATGGTGCAAGCACCTCTGACCCTGCATTCATTTCCTAGATACTTCTCTTTCATTCTTCTATATCCACATGGTATCCTACCATACTCTTTAATATCTGCTCTATACTTTCTTCTCATGTTCTTTATCTATTAACCCAGGGTTTAGGGCATTCCCTGATTAGGTAGTTCCTGTACTTAGTCAGCATGGTCTGTGCACCAGTTCTTGGAATATATATAGGCAAGGGTAGGCAAGCTGGGATTCCCCAGTCTTGCTCACTTGAGTCTGATTTAGTCTTTTCTGGCTACACTCCACTTCCTATAAATGATTCAACAGTTTTCTATTGGCTTAGGGACTGGCTTAGGCTCTTACCTTCATTCTCATCATGCCTAGTTCCTGGCCACTAGCACAAAAGCCAGATAGCAAAATAGGAGGTACTTCCCAAGGGTTAGAGTTAGAAAGGTCAATGCATCAGTAGTTGCATTTCAGTTAGAGGGCTAGTGTGGCTTACTAGATGCAAGAACTAGGTGCAAGTTGGACTGGAATAGGTACCAGAGGCATGAAATATGACAGTATCTCCCCCTTAGGCCTGAACCCTTGAAGGCCATTGGCCTGGGGTATGGAGAGTACTGACATATGATCTAGAATAGTGTGGAATGGGCACATGACCAAAATATTAGTAACCATAGGGTAATCAAGCAGAATGGTATGAAGATAACAATCATATAATCTAGCATCAATAACCATGGAGTGGACAAGCAAAGTGGGGTGAAATTGAATAAACATGTGACCTTGTTTAGTGTGGTTATGGGAGGACAATCAGAGTTTTTGGCTTGCCACAAATAAAAATGGTCACTTCCTAGTAACTTCTTCTTTCTCTGTAACAGTATGTCTACTCTTGACAACAATGCTACATAAGAAGAAGAATGACTTGCAGAATGCACTAATGATAATGAAACATTGAGCAATGCCAAGTATGCTAAATGCAAGAGGTGTGGGAAGGCAAGGAAGAAGAAGGAGCAGAGGCAGGCAGAAGAAGCCTGGAAAGTGGTGGAAGAGGCCATCCAAAGGCAGGCTGAGGAGGCAGAGAGGGAACAGTGGGTGGCAGAAAAGGCTGCCCAGAAAAAGGTAAGCCAGAATATAGTTAGCTGTAGTAGAGAGTAATTCAAAGATGATAGGCAGCACAGATGTAGGCCCAGGTAAGGCCTAGTCAAGACAAGGGGAAGTGGAGGGCAGAGAAGCTGCTGGGATACCAGTGATGTGAGGACAGAGGGCTGGCATGTGAGGTGGGCATGGGGAAGGCCACATCATGCTTTGCCTGCCAAGAGGCAAAGGTGTGGTGTAAGCACCCAGGGAAGGAGAAGCTGGTGCAGAAGTGGTGGTGGAAGGATGCAGAGGAGGAGTGGCCTGAAAAGAGAGCATGCTCAGAAGAGGCAGAGGGGGGTGCCAAGCAGGTGACAGAGGACTGCTGCCTGCTAGCAGAGGCCATACAAGAGGTGGGGGGCAGGATAGTGTGGAAGATAAGAAGGGAAAACTGGCTACTAGAGCAGCTGGTTGATATCCTTGATTCTATGTAGTCAGTGGGTGAAGAGGAGGTGGAAAGTGAGCCAGGGAGCAGGGAAGTGGAAGAGGCAGTGGTGAAAGTGGCAGAATTGAGGATGGAGTCCTGGGAGAAAGCAGAAAGGGAAGAGGAAGATGTAATGATACTAGGGTAGGGTTGTAAAACTCTAGTTAGTGTCTTTATAAATAGGGGTTGGAATGTGAAATGCAGAGTCAACTCAGGGGGTCAGAAGTTCAACTATGAAATAAAGGTGCAAAAGCTATTTAAGTAAAGGCTTCATAATTCTTAAGTGAACAAGTGCAGAAAAAAAGCAGAGTAAACCTGGAGTATAAGGTTTTTACAAATTGCAAGATAATCTATCAGGGTAAAGTTTCATGACCAGGTGATGGTACCATGGGTAATCATGGGGTAATTAGAAAAACAAAAGAACAGCCAAGGATAGAAATGAAAGAATTAATAGAGTACTCTAGAGGAACAAGGTTAGAGACAGATGTCAAATCAGTCACTTTGAAACAGGGTCAGAGAAGTTGAGAACAAGAATGAAGGGAATGGAAATGGAGAGCCTGGGGGCTTTAGAAAGATTACCAGAGAAAAGGTTGGAAACTCTCAACCAAGGCAGGTAGTTAAACAGAACATCTAAGGTAAATGTCAGGAGAGGGTCAGAATTGGGGCAGAGAGGAACAGAGTCACAGAGGGTTTCTTATCTCCAAAAGAAACTAAAATGTGCTAATTTCCAGAAAGATAGTTTATTGTGTGGCTAGAAGTTGAAGTTAGATCAGAGTCAGGTAAAGATCTGATAAAAAAGTGGGAAACAGGGAAGGTTATTAGACATATCCTATTTTCCTCATGTCTTTACTCAGGGAACTTTAGTTCTGGCCCAATACACAGCTCACTCCTTACCTCCATGACAGAATAATGCTAATGCAGGCAAAAACCTTGAAGTATAAAAGGAGGTGGATCACCCAACATATGGTGATGGCCTGGAGGCCAAATGAGTATTTATTACAAGGACAGGGATCTGGGGCTAGAGTGTCAGGAAGTGGGTTTAGAGAGGGTAAGCAGGTGTAATCTAGGGAATCTATGGTAAGAGAAGGTGGGAGGTCAGAGCCTGTGGGCAATTGGCTAGTGGCTAATGCAATTTGCAAGGTCAGTGGCCATCTTTGTGCAGGAATGCTGGAGCAGAATAAGCTCCTTCATAATCTGATGCTGGTCAAAATGACTAAAGAGCACCAGGTGGACTACATCACAGTGAGAAGGCCAGGGGTTATTGCAACCAATGCTAAGGCCAAACTGGAGAAGTGTGGAGTGGAGGTTGGAGAGAACTCAGAGGAGTGGGTGTTGTGCTGAGGTTTGCTTATTGATCTCACCTCTCTACCTATGACATTATTATCAATTCTGAAATTGTACTGTCTTTGTGCCATAACATGGAGGGAGAGTGGAGCACAGAGTGGTGAGTAGCACAATGGTGAACATAGGCAATGCCTAGTTACTACTCAGAAGTGGGGCAGAAAGGACTGGAAAGGATCAGAGATAAGTACAGCTGATAAGGGTAGGCATCAGTCACTATACAAGTGGAAGGGGCAATTGGAGGAGGATATAGCTGACTAGGGTCAGGACCAGTCATTGCACAAGTGAGCAGAGGGGCAATCAGCACAGAGCAAGTCTGGGTCATTGTGAAGGAGAAACAGTTAACAGGTACACTGGTCACTGCTTTCAAAGAGAGTGAAAAAGATCAGAAAAAGGTCAAAGGGGTGAATAATGGGACAGTAGGGGCTAAGGTGGGGAAGAGGGGTGTGCTAGTGTTGATTGTTAAGGTAATGACTCAATGTAATCATTCAGTGCTATTTTCCCCTGAAGGTTAATGTTCCACCATTGATAAAGAGACAAGGAGGGAATAAGGGGTCAAAGGCAATGCAAAAATGAAATGGATCCAGAAGAACTGGAAAGACAGGGAAGGCCTGAAGGAAAGGCCAGGCAAAGGGAAAGTACCAGAAAAGAGGAATTCCCAGGGGATGTAGAAAGAGCAGAAGTGTCCCAAGAAAAAGAGAAGACCCAGGGAGCAAAAGGACAGGTTCCCAAATAACAGATCAGGAAAAGGAAAAGTAAGGCCCAGGGATGGGAATGGAGTTATCAGAAGCAAGGCCAGAAGAGCAAGAAACCAAGGGTCAATGAGAGGGAATAGAGGGACAGAAAATCCAGGTGGTACTGATAGAAGGCAACAAGGAAACAAATCAAAGCACAATTCCAGCTATACTAGGTAAGGTAGAAATCACAACAGCACCATGAAAACAATAATCCAACCTGGAGAGATGGAGTGAAAATGGAGGCTTCTGAAAAGAGGATAAAAATCATGGGTGTATGAAAGACAATACAGGTGAACATGTTGGTGTATAGGGAAAAAGAAATTAGGCTTCTAAGACCTTGTAGGGTTGGTAAGTGAAGTATGCAAGGACAAGGGCAGAGGTGGGTAAAAGAGAAATATAACAGAGGGGTTGAATGCTACAACCTCAGGAGGGTCAGAATCTGATGAAAAAGGGTTTTACTGCAAATCAGGTGGCAAAACTCTGTCAGAAGAGCAAAAGAGCTGTGGTTTGGAGTCAGGGTTAGCTAAGATCAGAGTGATACAGAGCTATAGAGGGTGCATGGGTTGCTAGCATGTGTTATTCAATGAACAGACAAGGTACTGCCCAATATCCAGGGTCAATGGACCACAGTGGGTGAGTTAGTGGTGTCCCAGAATCAGTAAACACAAACCATCCAGCAGAGGGTGATGCTAAGCATTGATCAGAGTAAATTCAATAGTCTTGGTAAAATACTAGGGGGCTGAGGCTTGATCATACAAGGTGAAGGTGGAGGAAAAGAAGAAGCTTTAGAATAAAGCAGAATAAAGCAGAGTAAAATGGAAAAGGATAAAGTGTTAGGGCTGAGATCCTAAATAGAACTAGGAACCCAATAGGAGGTTATAATGATCATGAGTGCACAAAAGTATGATGTCAGAAGTCAGAGGGACAAAGGGCTCATGGTAGATTAGCATATCATGCTTGAGTAGCAAGGTCTCAAAGGATTAGGACCAACTGCCAAGAACAGGTTGCCTAGGAGTTAAGAATGAATATAAGTGAGTGAGTGGAACAGTCTCATAAAACATTGAGCAACTTGTTGAAGAAGACCAGGGACTGGCCAGGGTACTTGAGATGCATTAGCAATGTCAAAGCAACAAGGGGTGGTGGAAATAGGTCAGAGTAACTTGGAATAAGTTTTCTGACAAAGACAGTGATAGAATAAGAAGTGGCACTTGAAATGGGGTTGGTGACTTTGGATAGCATTTGAGTCTGGAGACAACTGCTTGAGTCATCCCAGAAAGTCTGGAATACTGAATGGAAGATGTAGAGGTCATAGAGCCCAAGAGTTTGGCAAAGTTGAGCCTAGGGTGTGTACATGCTGAGTATCTAGAACAATGACTAGGGCAAAGAACTGTCAGAATGTTTCAGAATAGCTTGGAAGGTCAGGAGTGACCAGGATGATGTACAATCAGGAGGTATCAACTTTGGTGGTCAGAGGTGCCTGGAAGATTATAAAAATGAGGTTGTGGGGTCCATAATCTGACAGTTAACATAAGAGGTATCAAAATTCCAGGAACATTCAGATATTCTAGAGCTTCCAAGGAATAATCCTATGCATAAATCATATGGGTGTGTCAGAGTTGAGGGTTGAGGAACAGTCTAAGCCAATTCTGAAAGTAAAGGCTTTGAAAAGTGCAAGTATGAGATAAATATACTGTTAAAACCAGGCTTGATCCCTATCTCAGTTTCTTGAGGACCAAACCCTTATTGCTAGAGAACAGAGGTCAGGTTCTGGAGCCTTGTTGGTTTACAAACCTAAGTGAGAAACATAACTCCAGGAGCTCTGGAGATATCCAGAGAAGATGAAGCAGAACTAAGATAGTACTTAACTGGGAACATAGAATGAACTAGAAACAGGAATGGGGCAGAGCAGGAGCAGAAGTCCAGGGGAGTGCACACTAAAAGAAGAATGGAAGGAGTATGAGTATATGGCTGTAGCAGAAGAGAATGCAAAAAGAGGACCAGAGTTACATGATGTGGAGTTAGAGGGTTAGTGCAGCTTACTAGATGCAAGGACTAGGTGCAAGTTGAACCAGAATAGGTACTGGAGGCACAGAAGATGACACTAGGCTTGATATATGTCATTTAGTTTGTATTATTT